>VZRH01005606.1:256908-291076 GCA_013397555.1 Urocynchramus pylzowi | reverse complement strand
CAGACACCTGTCTTGTCAAACCAGGACACCCATCCATCAGCCACGCTCCTGTTTTGTTAATACCCAGATTTACAGGCAGCACATTAAAGCATGGCTGTGGTGAGCTCCAAGTGCTTTAAACAGCTCTCACACCCAGAAGGCATCAATGTGAAATACAGCTCTGACACCCAGCATAGGCAACTATCTTGTCAGCAACACAAAATCCACAAAACCCAAATAAACTTCAGGAAAATCAGCATCACCCTTTCCCTCACAACTCCCCCTATCTTTCTGCAGCCCAGACCAGCCTATCCTGGGTAAGAACATCTCTAGAAAAGACATTTTAAAGTAAAAGCAAAGCTGGATCATAAAACTTCTAGTGAACTTTTTTGAAGAAATTATTTCTACATTTTAAATCTATTTTCAACACCACCATCCAACAGTAACCTGCCAGTACCCATCTAAAAAAAAAAAAAAAAAGAAAACAAACAAAACTGTTTTGCACTTGCCAAAATAAATTCCTATATTTATTTTCTTACATAAATAAAGAGGAAGAACAAGAACAAAACAGATTTTTCTGCAAAGAAAAAGGTGATCTGGTGATGAATTACTTGCTTTTCCCCTGTCTTTTTTTAAAGGGAGAAGATGGGAAAAGCACGTTTCGGATCAGAAAGCACTAAAGATTAAAACAAGAATTGAAAAAAAGTTAAAAAGAAAAAAACCTAAACACTTCCTAAACCAACTACAACCTTTGCTGTGGATTTTAACCCTAACCATTTATTCCACAGCCAGATGTCACTGCAAACTTATCCCCAGAAAGCTCTATGCCTTCCCAGCCTGCCAAAACAAACCCTTGCTTTCCAAAGGAGAGCATCACCATGGCTCAGCAGCCACCACGTGCCCACATTTCTGATCAGGTTGCCCCCAAAAGGAGAAGCTGCAGCACAAGAAGTCCTTCCCCTGGGTAAGGCAAAGAGTTGATGAGCAGGAATTTTTCTCACAGGAAACTTTGGTGAGAAATAGCACGTTGTCAGGCTTTCATTAAAAAAATATTTTCCTGCAGAAAAAGGAAACATTTTCTCTTTGGCAGCCCAGAAAAGGAACAGCTCCGTGTTTTGCAGAGTGACTGTACATATTTCATATGAAAACAGAAGTGTTTTATATAAGCTATTTGATGAACTAAGCAATCTCTTTCAAGAAAAATTACCATCTCAAACACTTGAAGAACACATCTGCTACCAGCTCCACTTAAAGGCAGGAGCAACCTCACAGTAAAGCTCTCCAAAAGTACAGAACATCACATTCAGAAACACGGAATTTCACAAGAATTAGTCAGGACAGTAACTGTATATTCCATTTTATGTCCAAACTAGGATTGAAGCTGGTTCAAAAGGTAAAATTCTTTAAAGCAAATGATCTGGAGCACAACACTTGTAAGGTTATTTCTTTTCCAGCCACTGTGACACAGAGTTCAGCTGGGCATCTGAACCACAGCCCCACATCAGAACAATTGTTCCAGGCTGCCTTTCACTGTGAAAAAATATTGCCCTTCATATGTAATATTACCTTGTTTATGTATCTCCACCCCAGTTTTAAACTGGAAAGATCCACTTAGTCACAAATTATTTAAGATACAAACACTCCAGTGCCAGCCCCATGCTTTGTCATATCAAGGTGCACAGGAAGAACTGTGAACAAAAAGCAGCAAAAGCTCGTGGAAATTTTGGTACTGCCTTGAACAGAGCCTGGCTTTTCCCCTACTGCATCCACATTGTCCAGTTTCTTTTTATTCTCATTCATTCCTATTCTCATCCAACCCAAAGCATTAACCTTGCAGTCTAGGTGAGCTGAAAGCATTCATGGAAGAAGAGGAGGACATTTATAGCACGTTCAGGAACCCCTCAGCACTGACAGAGGCTGGGGCAGCATCACAATCCGAGCTACAGAGCAGCATTTGATCATCTCTTACCTCCCTGAAAGCTCCTCCAAAATCAACAGATGGATGTAGCTTAGAAAGCAACTGCTGCTGTTACTGCTAAAGAACACGAGAGAAATTAGCTTGTTCTTTTACAACTGTAATGTGGCCATGAGCAAAACAGATGCTTTAGAGCTATTCCATGTGACATGGCTTGGCCACGTAATAATTGACCAGGTAAAAATTTCCTGGACCTGTAAAATCAAATTGTCTTTCACTCCTTCTCAGCCTGTACCCAGAAAAATACATGGGCACATCTCCATCCCCTAACCCAGGAACATGTTAAACATGTGTCTACATGCCAACAAGGGAAAGTATTTCTGAATCAGGACATGACAGTCTCTAAAAACACAAGAGTCAAGGCAGCAACACTTATTCAGGCACAGATCATCCCCCCATTAAAATTTCTACCTATTTCCATTAAAAGCAGCAAACCCTTCAGCTGCTCTGCACCACTGGGTAGACTTTAATTTGCAAAGCACTGCTTAAAAGGGAGACAATTTTTTAGAGCACCTGAGATTTAGAGGAATTATCTAAATCACAAAGAAGCATCAATTTCCAGCATAAAAAAAAATGGTGACTTAGAGCACAAAAGATTCTACATAATTTGGTTGCTTCCTCCTGTCTGCTTTGACAGGCAAACTTGTGCCACAAACAAAGCCTTTGTAAATTGTGTTTGTTTTCCATCCTTCATAATTAGTCCTTGCATGCTCTGATTTGTCAGCTTGGTATTAAAGAATAACAATAATTTTCTATTATAATGTAGTGCTCTAAAAGCATCTAACAGCTCCTCTTTGCTACTGAATGATAAGAGACTGCACTAATTAATTGCTTTCCTTCTGTTTTATGCTTCATAAAAACTTTAGAAGAGGTTTCAAAGGCACAAAAGGACATTTAAACAGCTTGCACTCCCTAGAAAACAGCAATGTGTGCCTTGGAAAATTTCTTGCTACAACAAATGGCCACGATGAATGAAACTAAAAAGATTTCTGGTTCAGAAGGACTTAAGAATTCATGCCCAGTTACACCTAGAACTTGAATTCTAGAGATGCTCACTCCTTCCCATTGACTAGACAACACTGAAGTTGGTAACACTCCTCTCTCTCTCAAGTTTTTCCACAAATGAAAAGGTCCAATGTTTGTCAAACTTAGTGTGCAAAACCAAGCAGTAGAAAATACCTAATTATTTTCTGGTTTATCCCTAAAAACAGGATGGAGTTCTTTTCTGGCCATGAAAAAATATTGCAAAATTAAGCAAATTAGAAGAAATAAATCCAATAGAAAGCAAAATTCCAAAGGTGTCAGAGTTTCAAAATTAAGATGTGTTCAGGTACACAACCCTGATGAATAAGTATTTTCTCTAATAATATCTTGGAGGGGTGAAGAAAGGCAGTGCAAGAAATGCTGAGAACAACTCTTATTTAACAAAACAACCAACTCTTATTTAACAAAACATAGAACAACTGTAATTTAATGCATCATAAACCAGGTTTAATTCATTTCAAGATGTTTTAATGAAAGATGGCAAAATAAGGGAGAGATAATCTATCTGTGCTCCTTATCCTACAAGTATATATGAGCTCATGTCAGCACCGACACTTTTCTTTCTTACATAATTAGGATGTAGGATGCCTATTACTGAGACACCTACATAAATATTAAATTAGGACATTTATTCTTCTCAGTTATTACAGTCAAGCCACTGGAAGAAATCATTTTCCTTCTACAAATCTTGCATTAATCATGCTCTCAAAGCAAAGCTACTGCATAAATGCTTTGCACTGACACATGTTCTATTCAACTTTGAAGCTAAATGGTCCAAATAAATATTTTTTTTAAAGATGGTGCAATATTGAAATCATCACTTTGAGACTCCCATTCAAGGAGAACTCAGCACCATGCTCTGTATCCCATGGGGTATCTACACTGGGCACAATAATTGTCAGACTCTGGGTAGTTACCATACAAAAACCCTGTCTAAGCCACAGAAATTATTCAGCCACTCAAAAGTGTAAATTCTAAGTACATAATAGAAAGAATTCTGCCTATTTCTATTAGGCAAACTGGCTTAGAGCAGGTGGCACTGCCATGGAGAGTCACAGGAGAAAATGCCCCTTTGGGGGCAGACACTGGGGATGCACTGAAGAGCTCCTGAAATGCAGCTCACAGCATTCCTGTGCTACCAGGTCAGGGATTTATTTCCTTCCAACTGGGTTAGCCCAGCCCCCCTGAAAGCCAGGGCTTTCCAGAGACTCATCCACAACCCTGGGGCAATCAGGGCTCCAGCTCTTCCTAAAAAACTGGCAGGTGCTCCAGGCACTGCCTTCACTCTAAGGGATGTTCTGTCACACAGCCAAGGCTTCAGCCTCAATCTTTGCTGCTCATTTTTAATGAATAAACAGATAGTGTTTTGTGACTTGATAAAAAGAATTAGATCTTATCAGGTCTTTCTTGAAAAGAAAATACTTCCAGCCAAAGTCTGGCCTTGCATATTGGCTGAGTTAATTGTGCAGCACACACAGGAACTCCGAGGGATGTCAGTGAAGCCAAATTTTAGAAACCAGAGCACAGGAGTGCTCTGGTGAGCTAAATGCAATAGATAAGCACAGCAGAAAATTCAGAACTAGCTCCAAAGGGTGTTGTAAGGTGAGGGACTGGTGTTGGTATTGCCTAATACCAACACCAACATTCCTACCATGGAATAGCATTTTAATTCCTTTCCAGCACTAGACCTGCTTAAAGCATATAGAATTTTCCAGCAGAAATTTTAGCCAGACAGCACTGAAACCCTATGAAAAATTGCTTATGCTCTCCCAGCAGAACCAACAGCCTCCCACCCTCTTGTCTCTGTGCTCTGGACACAAGAAACAAAGCAGAAACAAGTAATTTAAATTACCTCAAAACCAGTGGGGGGTTTGTCTGCATCACCCACACAGACAAGGAACATCTCTGAGGACACCCACGGAATTGCTGCACCTTCACTCTGCAGTGGGGGAGAACAAACTCTGGCACTTTCCCCTCCCACGTGGGTTCTGCTAAATAAAATATGTGAAGGCTCCAGCTGAAGCATGGGATTGTTTGCCTCTAACAAGAGTCCTGTGTCCCACTGCAGTGACCCACCAGCCACATCCACGCCTGCTCCCAGCACCACAAACACCATCTGCCTGCTCCCAGCTCCTGGAGGCGCTGTGTTTGCTCCAAGGCTTGTGTCCACAGGCTCCATCTCAGCAATCCTGCACAGCAATCTCTGGGCTGCAGCTAGCAAAAGCTGCCTGGGGAATGCACTGGAGCAGCACAGGCTGGCCTGACCCAAGGGTCTCGTTCCCAGAAGCTCCCAGCACCACAGTCTGGCTGGTGTCACAGCAAGTGCAGTGTCCCACTGAACCAGGAAAAAACAACTCTTCCTTTCGGAACTGAACTATTTCCAGCCGAGCACTAAGCAACTATTTAGAGATGTGAGCAGCTGGGACCAGTCTAGATGTGATTAAACTCCAGTCTGGGCACCAGCACAGGTCACCAAGCTGGACAGCAGAGAGGGCAGAGCGTGCTGCCAGCGTGCTGCTCTGGGGGGAACCACTCACCCTGCATTCCACACCACAGGACACCTCCTGCTCGAGTCAACTCTGGTGGCAGACTGCAAAGCACATCCACCTTGAAAAGTTTCTTGTGGAGAAGGGAAGATGGCTGGGTAAACACCTCAGCTGGAGTGAAGTACTGAATTACTTGTGGCTCAGCGTGGCTGCGCCGTTTTAAAGGCAAGACCAGCTTCAGGATTTTGTGTTATTATAATAAGGCTTTGCCCATGGCACTGCTTAATTGCTCTCAGCCCTGTGTAGACGCTGGAATGAAGTAAGAGTACATTTAATAAACTTTGCCACAACAACTCATCAAGAAATATGCTTATTATAGACAAGTTTATTGTAACTATTTATAGGTTAGCTTTGTCAACTCAGCAAAACAAAGTGAGCTGTACCAAGAAAAACTAAACAAAATATCTTTAAGCTGGCATGGCAATGTCTGTCAGGGCTTCATCAGCATAAGGTGATAAAAACAGAGTCAAGGATCCTGGTGCTCTCCTGTCTCTATGTCATGAGAAAAACGTAACAAGTGCTGACTTGGGTGGGATATGGAGCAGCCCTACCCTGAGGAGTTTACAAATCGAAGCAAGAACTACAGAAGAAAAAAGAAAGGATTACTTTTATACCCCTCCTCGGAAAAAGGCCACAAAATAATTGGCCAAGGTAAGGCCAAAGCTCTGCAGCTGAAATGAAAAGAGGGCTGTCTGTTCAGCTGTCTCAGGCACTGACCCACAAGACCAAACCTCTCTACACTGGCAGAGTGCATTTCTAAAGATGCACAATTTTAGCTCTGTGCCTTTCATTTTAGGAAGGTTCCTCTTTCATCAAGAGGGATGCATGACAATCATTCACAAGAGATAAAGAGTTTGAAGAAGAGAAGGTACATAATCATATCAGCAAAGGATGAATCACTTGCTAAACACTCTTCCCCTTCATTATTTTATTGGGAAATGTAACCTCCCTAGAAGTCAAAATACCAGTGTCATGCACGTTTCCACTAATGGCAAGGAGTTACACCCTGCCATCCAGTCTTACCAACAACGCCGTTAACAGCCCAGGGAAACAACAGATACTTCCAACACAACAAGCACAAACACACAGGAGACAGAAACTGGAGAACTGGGAGGCTCATACAAGCCTGGAAGAGACTCTGTTGTCTGATCATCCACATCAGGAAACAACTGACCAACTCCAAGAAAGGCAATAAAACATGTGAGCTCTCCAGTGACAGCACCGAAACAATTTTTTAACATGCAAACAAAAATTCAGGATCTGTGGGTGAGAGTGATGAACAGATGGGGCAATGCAGGGAGGAGGATCCCCCATCATGAAAAGACAGAGAGGAGTCTCTTCAAAGAGATGACAAGAAGCAGCAGAAGTAGCTGCCAGACAGGGTTGTGCTGGATCTGGTCTGCTCTGGCCAAGGTAGCCATGCTGTTAACAAAAGGAAAGACTTTTCCAGCCCACGAGCAGGTGCACGGGTGGATTAAGTCAGGAAGAGATGCTGATTCTGTCCCACTTGCCCAGTAAATTTCCCAGACAGCTCTGCTCTTCCAAAGGCAATTTCATGTGACACAGCTCTTGACCCATTTCAGGATTTCAAGGCCACCATGTCACCTAAGGATGTGGCTGCAATTGCTGATGGTTGCAATTAGCACATATTAACAGGCTGTAAATTCTCCTCTCACGTCAGAGATCAAGTGCTGGAACTGCCTCTGAACCCAGCAAACCCCATGGCAGCACGGACTAACCTCCAGGACAGTGTCTCACTTTTGAAAACATCTCACAGATCAGCCTAGGTGGTAAATTAGGGCCCAAATTCACCAATTCCAATGCCAGTGTTTGCCCTGGACACCCAGCAAGTTCACAGAAGCGCACGGAGCCCTTGAAGCACCAGCAGCTCACAGCCCCAATGCCAGTGTGCAGAATCAGAGCCAACATTCCTGCAAATATTCCAAATCTGGGAATTCAGCACCCAGACTTCCTCTGAAGATCATTTGCAACACAGCCTTAAAGGAGGGAGCTGCGACACGGTGATGCAAACCCAAAACCGCAGACCAACTACAGCTGGAAACGGCTGGGATCAGGGCACACAGATGATGTGAATCCTTGGATTCCTGCTTGCCAAAGAGAATGCCAGCTCAGCCAGAGCAGGGTTTCTTGGAGGCTTCATTCCATGCACTTCTAACATTCTTATCTGCCAAGACAGTCGCAAGCCATTTTTCTGCTGAAAGGGATATAGCAAAACATAAGGATTTTTCTTGAGGGTTGAGATCTGCTTCAAAAATACCAGCAAGATCAATGCAAGCCTTTGTTAAGCTCCAGACTTCAGGAAAAACACTAAAAGAAACAAGATGAATGCTTGGATATGACTTCTGAAACAAACCTGTGCTTGTCCTCTGCAAAACGTTTCTGGAACCACAGCACCAAAGCTTAGAAATCACTTTGGATCACAAAACTAGGTGATTATGACATAAACACACAATGTCTTCTACCAGGAGAAGACATTTTTCAGTGCATTTATTCAGCAATATCTACAACGAGCCTCTCATATCCTCTAACATGTTTATAATCTTTTTTAAAACCTATAAATCAATCACAGAAAGAGGTTACAGCTATTTTAGTGGAACCAATCCCAATTTTTATATTCTAACTAGTAACAGGTACCCTGTCTCACCTGTAACAAATGTAAAGTGCACTTGAAATACTTTGCATGTATTTGTATCTCAAAAGGCTGTAATAGTCAATATGCATAATGATGAAACAAATTAAAACATCCTACTTGAAAAACATTTCTTTAGAGGTTCATTAACTCAGTATTAAACCATATTAGGATATAGCAAGCATATCTACAGGGTAGGAATTAATTACATATTTGCATTTTTGTCACACTATATGGTTATACAGAGGGGCCTGACTGCCACATTTATCTGAAACACAATTGTGTTTTGAAGCTGGGGGAAACTCTCAGACAAGGTTTCCAGCTCTCAGAACATGACTTTGCAGAGATGCTCACAGAAGTCAACTGGCATTAGCTTAACACAGGACTTGAAGATGATTAGCTAAATTCTATATGGATGCCTTCCTTCAGAATGAACGTGGCTTTAATATGATTTATTTATTTAAGTTTGGAAGTGAACTCAATTGAATTAGGCCACTTTAATGGTGAAGAAAAGCATCCACATACAGTTTTTATGCAGTGCAACAAGCTGCTTTAAAAATTAACTTGCACTATTTTCTCCATGTGCTCTTCCATTCACTAACCCTTTAGGAAGGCTATAGTTTTAACACTATTAATCTGATTAAATGAAATTTCACTTTCTCACATTACAGTATTCCACTTGTTAATGTGAAGAAATCACTAAATTAAAGTGAGCTCCCTGGAAAAGTCATCCAGTTTCAGAAGAAAGAGTATTTTTGCTGTGGTATTTCATTGAGTTATACTACAGGACTAGAAAAACACTCAGCCTTTTTTGGAATTTGATGAGTGACACCCAGTGCAGTATTTGAGAAGGTTGGAAGGGGGGATCTGAAGTACTTTTGGTTTTGATTTAAAGCCAAATAAGTTCACTAGCAGAGACCATGTTCCATATGTACCATCACAAAGCACATTCCCACCTCTAAATGGCCTCTAACATCTTAGCCAGCCTTTCACGAAAACCAGTCCAGGAAAGTCAAAATAATGGTTAAATCATTATCAAACACCTCAGAGGAAAAAACAAGGCAGGTAAGGCTCAAAGGATGTTGTGACACATACTGTCTCAAGACTAGACACTGGATTTTACAGCTCCTACTGGCAGGGAAAGAATGAAGATGAAGAACCCAGAATGAAGTCTCAGGTAATCTCTAACACTCCAAAGCATCGCTTCTTTTTCCCCAGACAGTTTTAAACCTCAGCCCTTCTGCCATGTTTGCACAGAAATCCTGCACTAAAGGTGGAGAGGTCTCTCAGGAGAGCTGTAAAGGAAACCTCTCTTCCCAGAATAGACTTTAAGCATGCAGGGCATATAAATGCATTTTTATAGTTCCTTATTGCACCAGGTGCCTCTGTGAATCTCCACCTCCACCAGAGCATGTCAAGCACTTCGCAGACATTCAGGTGTCTTATCAGGTAATAAATAGTAAATTACTCCCCATTACTCCTTGCACTCCTGAACAAGGAGTCAGGCACAGCTTGGATCAGGACATCCAGCTCCCAGCAGAGCACAACCAGAGCCACTGGTTCATGGGATTCAATGGGATTCATGGGATGAAGCTCTCACAGCCATGAAGAAATAGGGCACAGCAGCACAGAATTAGGTACGTCCCACAACTCCGCATTTTCTTTACATCTTCCCATAACAGCCACATCCAAAACTGAGCTGTTGGCTAGATCTAGGAATTATTTAAGTGCTTTGATAACTGCCCTTGTAGTCTGATACAAGTTCATAGCTCTTAAAACAACAAAACTAAAACTAGCTGGCTCAAAATTATTATAACATCTCAAATAACAGTATAAACAAAATCAGTGGCTCCCAAGGTTTTCTTTAGACCTTCCTGGCTCACTGAGCTAAGAACAGAGAGCAATTTCAGCTTTGCAGCAGATCTCCAGACTGAATGCTTCAGATGTGGCAGATGCATGTTTAATTACAACATGTTTGAAGTAGGCATCAAGATCAAAAGGAAAGAAATGTTACATTGAAGAGAGTTGATCTAAAGCTGCAATTAGAAACGTGAGCCCAAGGGAAGGAGTTGTTTGAGTTGGTAGGAAGACATTATACACAGAATTAGGATCAGTGTTATGGTTTTAAAAATGGAGCAAGCAAGATAAGCAGCAGCACATAAACTGAGTATTTACACAGCTGTAAAACATCTACCAGGAGAATTGTGAGAATGTGTGTTCGGAATGGTGAATGGGGAAATCTCCTCCACCTGATCCTGTACAACAATCTGCTTTACTGCCCGGCTGCTCTTGAATCCCACATGAATACCAGAAAACATTCACTGATTGAAGCCACGTGTATCCAAGCAAAATATGGAGCCAGACTTCCCACTTATTCAAATAAAAAACCCAAACAATAAGACTATTAAAGCTTAATTTAAAGTGTTTATTTAAAACTTAAAATGGAGGAATATTTTGCTTAAAAGCCTAGAAATAAAACTTTTTCACCTGGTTATGTTGCAACCCGGTACCAAGTAAAATAACTTTACTACTTTGCTTGCTACTGCTGTGCACAGAAAGACAAATGCTGGTCAGTTCTGTCAGGGAATTGCCTTCACAAAAAAACTCCTCTGGGAAAAGAAATTGCTCAATGTACTTGAACTAACAGGCTGACCAGTTCTTTCATTAATTCATTGGTCCTGGCTTATCAACAGGCAGACTTGTTTGTATTTATCTTACTTTCAAGATGTTTATATAAGAATAATTTATTAATTCTGTATGTCTGTTTATTTGCCATAAAAATAATTTTAAACTGCCTCGGGTTTACACTTGTAATAACCTTGGAAATTACTTAACCATCACTGTTGCTTTCAGTAGTGTGCTTTAATACAAAGTATTTTATAGAAGCTGGTGATAATATTTAACACAGATGCAAGTGATATCACAGGAGATAAAGGCGGACCTGCTCACACCCACAGTATCCTCTGCCTTCTACTCACAGCAACTTCAAATAATTCTGGAAGCAAATAGCCCAATGGCCAAACAGCCCCAAAACCCCACCAGGCCAGTGCTGAGCGCAGGGATCACAAGGGTCGTCTTCCACACTCATTTCTGCCCCACCACCCTGGCCAAAGCTCTGGGAAAACCACACCCACAGACAACAACTTCAGTCTCAGCTACTTAGAACAAAGTGGATAAAGTTTTCAGCTAACATTCAATGTACTCAGCTGTGAAGCAGCCCTGGGAGGAGGCAAACACCCTTCACTTTCCTCGGGAGATCACGATGCTTCACAAGAGGTTTGCCTGCAGAAGAGCTGGTGCAAATTGCCTAATGCAGTCACAACCAAAATTATAAGGAATATTCTCCATCAAAGCTGACTTCCCCCTCCTCCCTGCTGCCAGTATCTGCCCCAGCTAAGGCACGTTTTCTGTTGTGCCCTGCTCCCCTTCTCGCTGCAGCTGCCCTGCACATTTGACACAGCTCGAGATGCTCCAAGGGCACCTCTGAGATTCCCTTTCCTCCAGCCACGCTCTCCTCAAGGCCCAAACCCGAGAGCAGGAAACATATGCGGGGGCAGAGAGCAAGAGCTGAGATCTCTCCCTGCAATCTCAAGGAAGCAGGTGGTTCCTCAGAGGCCACTGCCAGTTCCCACATCCAGCACAGTCCAGGGCCTGGGCGTGGCTGGGGCTTAATCCGTTCCTAAATATCCCAAATATCCTCCTCCTCCCCACGCACTGCAAGGCCTCCGTTTTGTTATGTCTGGGGACACCACGGTAGCACAGAGATTGAAGAGACACAAGTTTCCTGTTTTCATTGTTGAACAGGCTCTGGCAGTGATATGCTCCCAGCCAGCTGATTCGGGTCATTAATCAAATCAGCAGAGCGCCGGCAAACAATCTGCTCTAGCTCACTTGGCAACGGAGAGCTGGCTCCACTCTGAATTTGGGGAGCCCCAGTTCCTTCTAACCAGCTGCACAGCCACTGAACCACCCCCTCCTTGCTCTCCAAAGGAAGGAGGCAAATTCTGGGAATGAAAACTCTTCCTATGTGAGCAGTTGCACTTGCTCGCTCAGAGCGCCCTGACTGGGAAGACGCCAAGGCTGCCACTCATTTTGGCCTCGTCCCCCAGCACTGCTGCCAGTGAGCTGGTGGAAGATGAAAGCCAAAGGGGAACAAACACAGGCAAGGGGACATCCAGATATGGTAAAATCTTGAGACCTTGGACTCGGTCCAGAATTTATCCCTTTGCCAATGCTAAAATCCATCTCAAGTTTAGGACAGAAAATTAAGAATGATGGCTTTGTGTCAGGATCATTTAGAAACAGTATGTGACTGTCAGTCTTGAGAGAAACACACTCACCTTAAAAGAAACAAATTAATAAACTGTTATAAACCTCCAGGAGCAATAAATACTAAAAAAATATTTAAAAATAAGAGTACTAACTTACTGCACCTTGCCAAGCATGTGCTACTGCAGGGCTGTGACCAAATAGCTCTTCTATTTCCAAATACATGACACATGCAAGCTATAAATAAACAAGTTCAAGATGTGCATTGATATCACAGACATCATTTACTCAATCTGCTGTCCTTTACTTACTGCAGCCCATTTCTGATGTTGTCTTGACTTTCTTCTCCTCTCCAGGCATAAAAACAACACAGCCTGTCAAACACCGTCAGGTGGATGTACCAGCACTTATCTTTTATTCACTCCATATAATTTCTCAGCCCATATTTCCTGTGTTCAGGTACTGCCCTGCAATGTAAAGTCAGATCCTACATCCCTCCAAAAGATGGAAACTCCCCAGATCTGTGTCAAGCTACTAGCTGTTCCTCAGAGAATACTATACACGTGCTCAGGCATTTTAATTATTATTATTTAAGCCATAAAGTGCAGGTGGGAAGAATCAACCAGGAAACAATTTCACTCTAGTGCTGCAACATCCCTGGAATCAGTCACCAAGCACACAAAAGGAAACTGAAGTAACTGTAGATAAATATTTTACAAGAGTGTCAGATGAAAAGAAACAAATGTTAAATCAAAAAACTTCTATATTTGCACGGAATTGTGCAGCAGTCAGATGAAGCCCTGTTCCAAGTCCCATCCTTATGTAATGCCACCAGCCAAAGAAGTCTGGGGTGACTCATTAAAGGTCTTTGGGAATTTGCACCAAATTTGTCTGCTAAGCTTCAGGAGCAAGGAGCACAAAAGGGTCTTTCATCTTCCCAGTGTTCCTTCCTCCCTCCTGGAAGTGCTGAGGGGATGCCTGCAGAGCCTCCAGAGAGTTCCCCTGAATTTCCAAGAGGGGAACCTGCTCCCTTCTGTCCGTGCTGTACTCAGCTGGGGGAAGTACGTGGTGTGTCTCAGAGATGCTGATTAGCTCAGGCTCAACAAAAACCAATTTCAGTCTTCTGAGTAACTCAAAGAGTGAGCAGACACCACAGAAGGTCTATGAGAGCAGCAATCCCTCAGCAGCAGTTTGAAACTTGGTACTAGAAAGTTTAATTCTAGCTCATTACAGGTGCTCATCTGCCCAGATGGCAGAAACAAAGCCTTCGCTCTCCTCTCAAGATCAGAGAGCCAGGGTGAACTTGCCTTTTCCCTGACCACTTCAGGAGAATGATTTTGACAGCTTGAAGTGAACAGAAATCTTGAATTCAAGTGATATTGCTAGAGATTCTTGGAAATGAGACCTGGACATGCAAGTCTTTGAACTGAAAGCCCAGGTGTGTCAGGAGTTACTGACATGAACAGCTACATCCCTACACATCCAACACAGCCTCAAACTCAGAGGTTAAGTACCCTTTGCTCATTAACAGCCATTGAGGAAATTATCCATCCAATAATTTGAAAACATACACACTTCATTCTCTGTTATGGCTGATGTTGAGATCTTAAAAAAAAAAAAAAGGGCAAGCCAGATACATTGAGGAGAGGATTTGGAATGACTTACAGGGGTTTGGCTCCAAGCATTTTCACACACATGAGGCCTGCAGGTATCTAGAAGTTTTGCTGGCAAAAACTCATCAAAAGCCATTTATTTCCAAGCTTAAGAAGCATGTGGCTTCTGAAAATTATCACACTTTTTCCTCAGAAAGGTAGTGTTGTTGTCTCAATTCTAGAGACAACAGTGGTGCTCAGTACTAGAGATATTATTTACACGTTTATGAAACCTGCTATGAAAAAGGCACGTTATTTTTCAGAAGCCTGGTATGAAAAACCCCACCAGACAGAACCTGGCAGCAATAAACCCAACAGGCTTCTATGGGCCATGAACAGGCAAACAGAAGCCCAAAGGGTTTTAGGCCATGTGTGAAATAGCCAGGCAAATCTCAGCCCATGCCTGCCCAGTGCTGAAGCCACTGCCAGTATGCCCAGTAGAGTCTGAAGCCTTTCTAGCTGGACAGAGAGCATATTTAAAAAAATTGAGTTGGACTTGGACAGTCTTATAAATCTGATGGCTTCATAGCTTACTAAATAACTTCTGCTTCTGGGAAAGTGAAGTGATTCCAAAAATAGTAACATTTTATCTCAAAATGCTAAGCTACAGTTCTACATCCATATAACCTCGGGATCAAGACTTCATTTTGCCTTTTAAGTGCCTGGTTTTGTGCATTCACAATTTATGTGGAAAATGATAGGAACTAAGGGTTAATACATGAACACTTTAAGTTAAATGAGAATTCTGAATATGACAGTCCTGGGTGGTTTTGAACGCTTAAGTCTTTGCTGATATATCACATTAACACTAGGGTGGGATGGCTCTGTTTTTTAATTTAGTATCTTGAAAGAAAGGAAGAGTACAGGTATCCAGGTTCTCCATGAGATCTCTTTACATTCCTACAGTGCAAGCCATTAAATGTTAGTTCCTCCAGAGTTAACAGCCAGCAACTAAAACTCCTCTGTCCTGGCTCGCAGCAGAAGCTGCACAGCCAGCGGGGCTGGCCCTGGTGACCAATGGCCTTGCCTGGGGACAGAGGCTGAGCTGGCCACGAGAGCTTGGCCAGCCACTGGGACCAGCCAGAGGAGGTTGGGAGGCGAAATTCCATGTTGAAGGCGTGGAATTAAGGAGATCTCTGCCCTCCTGCCTTCATTCTCATGCCAGAGCAAAGGCAGAGCCAGGCCCTGATGTGCCGAGGCTCCCAGATCTCACTGGTACCTGCATTTCTAAAGGTCCACCTGTGCGAGCTACAGGCTAAATCCATCTGAGAGCATGGAAAATCCTCTATTCCCCTAATCCATGGGCTGTACAATTCTAGAATTAGGAACTGTGTTAACTTGCTCTTCAGAGGAGCTAACAAGAACAAAAGAAACATCACAAGAATGCATTACAGGCATTTTTTTTCCTTCGTTATTGAAGCGCTGTAAGAACAGAGGAATATTTTCCCCCAAGTATTTACTTAGCACGCCTTTTCCCTCCTTTTAGGCTGTTTATTTTCATTTAAATGTAACAGATAAAATATTTAAACTTCACAGTGTAAACAATGTATCAGATACATCAAATGCTGGACTAAGTGGGCCAAAATAAATTGGAGATAGTTGTATTCTCTTTGTTGCTGCTATAATGATCTCCAAATGATAGCACCATCTCCCTTTGCAAAATGCAGCCCTGAGTGCTCCCAGCTAGCTGGAGGGATAAAAGCAAACCTGAGTCTTCTCATTACAGCACCCAGACAATTTGATTTCATCCTCATTGGATCATTCATTCTTGGGGGCTTCACTACAGCATCACATATGTCTTCATAATCTGTCTTCCACCTGTAAGGCAGCGAGGCTGTTCATTCCAATAAATGCAGCTTTAATTGTGTCTATGGGATATAAAAAGCAATTTTCACAGAAATAAACAATCACCCAAGTCAGCTTCTCGCAAACCAACTCTGGGCTTGTATTTCTTGATCTTGAGGCAACTGCGTGCCTGAGACTTCTTTTTACCAACATTGATCTGAAATCAGAATGTCTTTAATCAAACAGGGCATTTTAATAATCATGTTATTGACAGATTAACTTCAGCATGACAGATAACTTTCCACTGCAAGTATAAAAGAAAGCTCTGCCTGTGTGAGCTAGAGGAATAAAAGAACATAAAGCACATTTCAAAAATGTGATTTTACACTGTCCTTGCAGCTATGGTGGCTGTGTGCAGCATAAAGGAAAGGTGTCTTCCCTGCCAAAACAGGACAATATTTAATGTACTTAAAGGAGGTATCAAACAGTCCTCATGGCTGGCAATTAATGTTTCAACTGCAATTCTAGATTAATGGTTAATACACTACTTGTTTCTTGTGCTGTAAGCAATGTTACTTATTACATACCTTATTGCATACATACAGCACATATCAGGCAGCAGAAATTGGAAAAACTCAAACCCTGTTCTGCTCTCACACCAATTTTCCTTATATTACAGAGCCAACAGCACTAAGTGGAACACTGATGTCAGGGACAAAAACCTGCATGATGAGAGTTTTTGCTCACACACTAGAACAGTTCAGTATCTCTAATTAAGCAGAGATCAGAAGTGCCACAAAATAACAGAAATGCCTTTGGCAGTAACTTATTCAGTCACATTTCAAAAATATTTCTTAAATTAATCTCTGATGATCACTTACTGCCAGTACTGCCTGAAACCCATGGAGCACTCAGCCTTAGAGACAGCAACAGCAAATTTCATGCTGATGTTACATGAAATTGAAATTTTTGAACTAACAGTTCAGCTTTTGCTACTTGTACAATGTTCACTAGTCAGCTGACTGTTGCCTGTCAATTTAATCACTGGGAAGCAAACAGAAAGGTAGATAAGACAGTTGTAGTCCAGACTACCAGCACAAATCCTTCTTCCAGACTTTTTAAAAGTTCCCCCTCAAACCTTTATGGCATTTCAACAAGAGAATGCACATCTGCTGGGGGATAGACAACAGGGACAAGTGATTTAGACAATGCCATGAATTGATCTTCTAAGCAGCCAGCATCAGGAGCAATTTCACCAATTTCAGTGCATAAAACCATTCACATGACGTGTCATGTAACTGACGTGAAAGCCAAATATTAAGGTCTGTGGATGCAAACTTCTTTTCCTGGTGATGTCAAGCTTTGTGAGTACAGCAGGCACTCAGGAAATAACATTATATTGTAGCTCAAGGACGAAGCTGTGTGTGGCTCAGAAGACTGTCACTTCTCAGAATGATGCAGACACAGGATGAATGCCAACACACAGCACCAGGAAGGACGCTGCTGGAAGTGATCCCCAGATTGTGTCACTCAGCAGCCTCCTTCCCTCTGGAACAGGCATTTTGGAACTCATCAGCCAATTGACACCATTTAATAAGGACATGCCATAGAAGCAACTGGGTGCAGGATCATGTGGATGCACAATCACCTGAGTTTTATGTGCAGGAAAGGAACTCAGAGGTTTTCCCTTTCCTGAGCTCGATCCCAGAGTGGGAATCAGCTCCAGAAGAGCAAAGCTTCACTGGAGGTGACAGAGGGGCAGGGTCACCTCTGGCAGCCAGACCCTGAACCCTGCACAGGTAGAGCAGCTCCTTACACAGGGCAAGGAGCACTTCATGGCAGCAAGCACCAGTAACCCCTCACTTTCCACCAGTCCCAGGAAGCACTGGACACAGACACTGTGGCATTGGCTTCAAATGAGCTCCTGGGCTTAAAAGCACATTAGGTCAGGCTTTAAACCTAGCCCTTGCTACACCACTGGGCTGTCATCAGTCCCTAGCCAGAATGTCATTTAAAGCACTTCTGGGGCAATGAGCTGATGACACTCAGGGCACATTATGAGCAATGTGGCTGCTCTGAGAACCCATGGGGACAAGCAAAACAAACCAAGAAAACCCACACACGACCACCCTCCCAAAACCTCACAAATTCTGAGAACACTCTTCCTCATCCTTCTGAATACAGTGGACACCAAATTTGCAAGCCTGTGCAGTCCTTCCTTTGGGCATCAGACTCACCTAGAATTATGGTATCATGGGAGTGAATTCATTAATCTGATATGTTTGAGGACTTTGTGTTAACAATATTGTAGTTGCATACAAAAGCAGAGGATTTCACACTGCATCCAGAAAACAATGACCCATGTTCTGTGGAGCTGCTTTTGCTAAAACAGGAAGGAACTAAATTATGGCCTGCAAGTTTCAGGTGGGCCAGGGAGCAAATAGAAAGAAAGAAGAATGAGTAAGAAAATTTAATTTCTGAAAATGGCTACACTTAAAAGGTCAAGATTGGTCTGTGTCCAGAGGGAATTAATAGTTCCTAGAAACTGAGAACACAAAAGTAGAAACTCAAATGTAGAATGGCCTAGACAGCATCTGTGAGAGACAGGAGACAAACTTGTCAGGTAAGATGCAGGACACTTCTACACTGCCAGCCCACAGTCACCAGAACACCCCACATTTCATGCCAGTTATCCTTCCTCTTCCACCTTATCACCTGGACTGTATGTAGAAAAAAATCTGAAAGTGCTTGCTGTTGAAGTAATAACATTTTTAGTCCAGAACATTAATGATAGTAGAGTTCTTTTATTCTCCCCAAAGTGCCTGACTACTGAGTGAAGCAGAAGCACTGCAGTTATTACACTGCACAGATTCCAACATTTTCCATGTGCATTTTGATGCTGCTGCTCCAAGTGACAAGAGCTTGCAGAACTGTCCTTACAGCCAAAGGAATGTGTCCTTCCATCCCCAGTGCCCCTCAGAAATGGGGGATTCTTTTGTGACCTGAGCAGCATCTCACAGGGCACACATTCCCAAAGAAAACAAATAGCCTGGCTTTCCTGCCTAAAAGCACCTTCCCATAAATCTGAACACACACATGCCATGAAACCACCCAATCCAGCAGAAGAGGTCATGCCCTCTTTGGCCACACCAATGAACACTGAGGACAAGTAGCACACACAGGTAAGAGATCTGTGCCTTTTTCTTGTAGAGCAAGATCACAAAACTCCCTGATTCTGGAAACATTCCAGCAACACCCTGTTGGGCAGACCAAAGACAGATGACTGAACATAGCCAGTGGCTTTCTCCCCACAAAAGTCTGCTCAGGATTTTATTTTAGCTTCTTTTTTCCCTTAAAAACAATAGTTGTATTTTAAAAAGTTAAAATGGCAATCTTGAAAGAAAATTCTAAAATACCTTGAGGATATGACTTCACCATTCTAAATCATTATTTTCCCATCTATATAATAGACACCTCAAAGGTACAAAACTTGCATTAAAACTTGTATTGCAAGCATTAATATTGCTTTGGAATCACACATGAGGGTAAATGAGATTCTGTTACCAGCAAAGGAAATCACTTATTTAAACTTTCATGGAGCCACAGGTCATTGTTTCATTAAAATCCCTTCTAGCCTAAACATAATGACAATACCTGTAAGCTTAAGTAGAACTGGCATTTAAAGGCAGTTGGCCTTAGCACTGGCATTTAAAGTAATGTGGGGATAATTCCTGACATTTACTGTGCTGTAGGGAGAGCAGGAAGGGAGCAAGAAAGGATGTGAGCTCTGCTGATGCCCAGCAGTTCAACAACATTATTAGTGTCGGTTCTAATAATGGCCACATTAAATCTCCACATCCAGTCCAAGTTTGGAGACACTCAAGAAGCACTTATCTTCCAGTAAATAAGAGCTCAAACACTGCTCAAAGTACTTGAGGATGCATATTATAAACTTGATTCTGGCACTGTGGAGGATTACAGACACAAATGACAAAAACTCAAAGGAGTAAGACCTTGGCAAGCCTTGGTGTTTCTAACCTGAACTATCAGATGACCAAAAATACTCACGAGTAAGAACAGCAAAAAAAAATTGTGTTAAATAATTATTTCTAACTTAGAGAGTTACCTGGAAATGTTCAGGTAAAAGCTCTGCCATCGATTCTTGTGGCTGTTCTAAAAATACCTGCTGAAATTGTTTACACAGATCTGAAACGTCCCCAGACCACTCCAGAGACAAACAGCACTTTCTGCTGGTCAAAAAGACACAAGTTTCTGCAAATGTCAGGACTCTGCCACCTTCCACTACATTTCCCCACCCTTGTCACTTGAGAAAGTTACACCAGCAGTGTTGGCCTCTTCCAGTGATCATCCCAGGCTCTATTCATCTCTATTTATGCATTTTGCTTTTTTTAAAAAAAACTTTTCCTATGCTATTCTACCTGTTAAACCCACAAAGAAAACCCCTATGTAGCCTATTGAACCCTCTGAAAATATTCCAGAAGAAATTTCCTATTCATGCTACCCCAGGAGCTCCTGTTCTATGATTCTACAATTTTTACCTTAATTTGGCAGTGACATCTCCAGCAAATGCTTCCAAGGATTGTTTACTTACAATGGCATTTGAAAATGTTAAGCATCTGAGGCATTGCTCTCTGAACACAGACATAGATCTCAGACATGCTATCTGGAAGATAATCACTTGATTATCAAGGTCCAATTAATTACTTCAAAGTTCACTCCCTCAGAAAAAAAAAATAGTTTAAAGGACACCAGCAAGGACAAAACTTTCCCAAAGATTATCAAAGCCACATGAAAAAAAAAAAGGCTCCTTTTCTCCCTGAGCATGGTACAGAAGCAAAAGGCAGCGTGTGCTGCTTCTCCAGCACTTTTACACACACCAGAGTGGGACTACAAAAAGGTTCTTGGGAAAGGCTCTATAAATAAGAAAGTGGCAGCAGGATGGTGGGAAGGAGGAGGACTTCACAGCACACTGACTTTTATGGTAATTTCTTACAGGGCTGTCAGCAAAAGCAATTTTATGGGAGACAAAATCCACTTCCCCACTAATCAAAGCAAACAATCCAGCAGCCCCTGTGCCTACCATCATCTCCCCACCCAAACCACCCCTGCCCCATCAGTTAGCACCCCTGTTCCCACAGGGATTTGGCAGGCCCTCCATTTACACAAGCTCAGTTTTTCTGCTTTTTGGTCAGAGATCCAGCCTTGGGGCACGAGGACCCCTCCCTTCTGACCCTTCAGCATTTGGGATGAGGATTTTGGTGGAAATCTCAACAGCCACCCATGGGACACCTGCTGATGCCTGGAGGGGCAGAGCTTGGCTGGACAGCCACGTCAAAAACATGGAAAAACGTGGGATGGCTTGGCCAAACTGAGCAAGGAAAAGACAAAACATTTTCCAATTAGCACATCACGTTAAGGTTTGGTTACTGGCTGAAGGACAGGATGCAAGTTGGAAAACTGAATGTTTGGGACACTGGTGAATACACTTAAATCTGCTGTTTTCCATGACAGTTATTGTTTGTCCTGCAAGAAAGACTTGCAAATTACACATCTGACAATAAATATCTGATTAATTAGAAAATAAATCTATGTTTAGCCTGACTTAAGCTCATCTTCTTTGTTCACAGGTCTATTTCTCTTTCTAGCAAGTGCAACAAGAGCTTCATCAAAAGCAGTAACCATTCACAGACGTTTCCTTTGGAACTTTCCATCAACGTTGGCTAGGCCAAGCCTTTCTTTATTTATTGCACAACTTCTCTAGGAGGCAAATACATGTAATCCAGGAAATAACAGCAGACTTGTTTTCTCCTGACTTCCTTTACATGGCTAGAACTCTGGGGGGAAACCTGATCTCAAAAAAACCAAAAAATCACCACCATCCTGTGATGTCCCACCACAACACATTGCCTTGAGAAATGTGCACGAGCACACATGGATATGTCTGACTCCCACAGCTTTTAAGTGCTTGCACTTCCAGAGCTTTAAAAACTCCTGACACTAATGTTTACATGCCCAAAACAATCCTTTCCCATGGAATTTCACCAATTTTATATGCCCTGGGAAATGAAGAGCTGGAACACATTCAATACAAGCAAATACACGCAATAAAACAAGCTCAAGTGGCTGAAACTTTTAGGAATGATACACAACAGAAGGCAATAGAAATTGATTTACTATGATTCTATATGCAAAATAAGAGAGCACACTTTGCCATCAGAAATATATAGCAAATGGAAAAGTATTGCATGAATTGTAACAACATTTTCATTCTTCAAAGGATATCAGTGAAATAATAATTATATGGAAATGCTAAGTTCTAAAGTTTCTCCCCAACAACACACAGTACTACATCTTCTAATTACTTACAGAACTTCTTTCAGGTAGGCATTAAAAACACAAACCTCATTCCAAACTTGCCCTGGTTTCTAAATGTCTAGTGAGAAATAGCATAACAGCCAACAAAAAAGTATTTAGCTAACAACTACTAAAGGAGCTTTCTACTTTTGACTTGAGGCTTCAAATATTACACACACACTAGAGATTGCTAAAAAAACGGATTATTGGGATAGCAGGATGCCCAGTCACAGGTCAGGATCCCATCCTGTCAATTATTTTAGGGTTGGGACTAGAAGAGAGCAGCAGAACAGCCCTGACTGCTACAACCTGCCAGAGGGGGACTCTTGGCCCACCCACCCATGTTATTGCTCCTCCTTTCCAAAGGAACAATTTCTTTACAGCAAGAGGGATCTTGCCTTAATATTTTATTCTAAAGGATAGAACCTAGACTAGGGACAGGCTCAGTCTCATTTCTGCTGAGTAAAGGTTAGTTATGAGCTTTCAATAACTGCATTAAAAATCACAGGATTTTCCAGTAAATGACACCATTTCAAAGCATTTGTGTTGAGAACAAACAAATATCAAGGTGGACCTTATAAAACACTGATTTCTATTTAAAATACTCTGAAGTGTCTATATTAAACTCCTCAGGGTTGTACCACTAAACAACTTCTCATTGCTTCAGCTGAGGTCTGTGTTGTCACAGAGCAGGCAAGGAGTCCAGCCCAGATGCAGCATTTCCCAAATCTCAGCCAACAACCAACACACAACAATGGAATCACTCCACTGACTCACACTGAAATTACAGGGGAGCCTTCAGAAGCACTTTCTACCTTTTGAAGCACCTGCCAATACCAAACCAATCCTCACCTCAAAAAGCAGAGGATCTGAGTTCTGCTGCTCTACCTCTTAGAGATCCAGCTATCAAAGCTTTAAAACTTCACAAGGACACAGTGAGATCTGCCACAACAGCTGTACTCTGTGAGCACCTTGAAGAATTTAAAGTAGAATTTAAATTAAAAATTTTAATTAATTCATTCACTCAGCTGCACTCACGAATTTTCTCACTTTTGCATGTCCAAGTCAACAAATTCTTTTACATTGACATTTTGCCTTAAAAATACAAAAACCTTTCAACATTAAGGGCTGTAGAAAGGTCTAGGGACATTTTCAGTAACTTTTGCTTGATGAGTTAAAGACAAATGCTGTAGGTTCCATATGAATACAATTACAGCTCTTTTCCCCCAGAGCTGTCAATCAGTCTCTTGCAAAGTAATGCCAGTGAACTTGACAAGACATCAGATTACATTTCTGTCAGCTTTAATGTTAGAAACTTATTTTCACTAATTACTCCAGTCAATCAAAAAGGAGAAAGTAATTCTTATACTTTTACTTTTCTTCACTGAATGCACAGATTGAAGCAGTGGAGCAGCTTTGCTTTCAAGAGAAATTACTGTCCCCAAATACACACAAGTTAACACAAAGCTCCAATCTCACCGTGAGATCTGTGACCTACATGTCAGGGCACTGCCCAGAGTTCAGATCTGCTTATCAGAACTGATCCAGTCCCAAACTGACATGAGAAGGTGGAATCCAGCAAGATGTGGTTCACTGACAAAACTCCTCTCCCAGTTCTCCACAGTTCAAACACAGCTTTCCCCTTCACCAGAAGGCAGCTTCAGTTTAAGTCTCCCTACCAATGTAAGCTAACAGGTCATTCTTCCTAAAAAAATAAGCAAGTATGCTCATTAATTCTGGAGTTTTTCTTCATCCTGAGCTTTGGGAGTCACACCAGCTCACACAGCAAGCACAACTGCTTCTGTAACCACACAGTGAAGTCATTTCCCCCTCGTACTAACAGTGGAGAAATGAACAAAACTCAAACCTAAACAGAACTTTTTTAAAAACAGGGAGAACAGGTTAAAATTTTGAAGTAACCACAGATGCCAAACAACAGCAACCCAACAAAAATTCATTCACATTTCCCACATCTTTTATTTTTCCAATGACAACATCAGAAAAGCCACAATCACCACATCCTCCACTATAGCTGTACTTCTATTTCAAAATTTTGAGTTGTTGCTGTTTCTTCTCAAAATACAGCATTACTTCATTGGACCAAACATCAGTATCTCTGCTGGAGCAGCATCACTTCAGCACATTTTTACTGCCAAATGCAACTCCACGTGGATGTTGAAGAGGCTGCAGTACCACCCATCCAAACACTTGACTTTGCTCACTGCAAACAAGGGTGATGCAACAACAGCTTGTGTGTTTTGTAGTCTCCTCAAATCCACCTTCCATGAGAGGGCAAGGAATTACACCAGGAAATTATCTGAGCTGCAGAGAAAGTTGTAATGGCAACAAGAACAAAGAAAGAACTAGATGAAGTCACTCTCTGGATTACAAGTTCTCTTGTTTGGCTTTCACACGTGCAGAGAAAAGTTCAACTCTGTCACTGAGTACACAACAAGGGTTACCCACAATCAGCCTCACAACCACTCCAAAAGAAGCCTGGAAGTTTTCTTAGCACCTAATATGCTGATAATTATTTCCAGACACTTTAAAAGGCCAAGCTAATGATTACACTTGCAGCAACAGGTGTGGATTCTCCACAGCTGGCAGCAAGCCTTTCCTCAGCTCAGTTCTGCCTCATTGCTATTCACCTGCAGGAACAGGAAGCCCAAAGCCCTCGGGAGAAGCTCCAGACACAGCTAATGATTATCCACAGAGGTGTGAGAGGGCCAGGAAACAGCCCCTGTCAAACAACACACCCCCCTAGGAAGACAGCAGAGTCTCACACAGTTTCAGACAACACTGCCCAAGCACACTCTTGATTTCCACTTCCTAAAAGTGCATTTAGAGCCAGCCTTCAGGGGCTTGGGCAACTGCTGCTCCTGGAGCAGTGCTACAGCAACACCTCCAGTGACACTGAAAAGAGTTACTTGGTGCTGAGAGCTCAGGAAAAACTTGTTTCCCAGTCCCAAGAGCCTGCAGTGCTCTACAGACAGGAGCTGGTGAGACAAAGCTTCACTCTGCAGAAATTCTTTGGCAGGAGGATAAGCACTGTCTCCCAGAAGATGCCATCAGCTAACAACTACATTTAGCTTCTGGCTGAGAAACTGAGGATACTGTTAGAGGCTGCCTGGTGGCCTATCTCATCTTTCTCCCAAATGACAAATTAAGTTAACTTCAGAAAACTCAAAAAAAGCCTAGAAAAACTATAGCCAGAGTTGAATAATCTCTCAGTATTTAAATACATTCCATACTGCTTTACCAGACTTTCCCTTTCCTACATCTGCTGTAGGATTACAAGGAAGGAAAGAAGTTTAATCCAGGGCTTTGAGAGCCTTCAAGGAAGCTTCCAATTATTTGGGCCACCACTTGTCTGTCACTCCAGGATTAGGCAGCTACAGAGATGAGGAAATGTGCATCAACATCTCCATCTTTTGAATAGACTTGTGAGTTGTCCAGGAATAAAACACTGCTGCCAAATGTCAGATCCCAGAGAAGAACCTGTCCCATGGCAGGAGTTAAACCAACAGCTACAGCATCAGTCAACAAGAAGCAGCAGCCTTGCTCACACACAGGGTAAGCACACTGCAGAGAATTCCTGGAGATGTGGGATTTAAAAATGGGGAAACAAAAAACCCCAAGTGCTTCTTTCCTCCCCAAACAATGAAGTGCAGTGAATTCTGCTTTAATACAGCTGTACACTAAAGGATTTACTTTTTCTTACCATCAGGAATAAGAGTGCTCAGAAGAGCTTGCTCAACTGCAGCTCAGCTAGCCTGGGCTGGCTCTGTGTGGCACAGCACAGCCTTTATAGAAATCACCACCTGCCTGATGTATGAAAATCCTTAAAAACTCACCTAGAACTTTATCCACGACTAAATCCCCTCCAAGCCTATCTATTCTGTGTGATCCTGTGAAGATAAGTGCATTTCAGAGTGCCACAGCTACCAGACACCCAGTGTGGATGTGACAGCAGCACACCCAGGCAGTCACAGAACCAGAACACGGTCCTTGCTCCCTCCTGTCACCTTCTCTGAAGCCAGCACCACCCCAGGCTGTTCTCCTCCCTCTGCCAGCACCATTGCCCCAGGGGAGTCTGTAGGGAGCTGTTTGGGACACCCTCAAGGAAATCCTGCTGGGTGGGAGTACCTGATGGTGTCCTCAAGCCCCAGGAAGGAACTCACATGGATGAAGTGAAGGGTCAACAGCTCACCAGCAACACCTCACGGAATGCAAGACATCAGCAAGGGCTGAGAGGAGGGACAGCCCATGGAAACCTCAGAAAAACAACCACCATGGAACAGGAAAACTATGCCAGGACACCAAATTAGCATTCCAAATGCAGCAAAAGCCAGAAGCCCCCAAATGGGACTCTTCTCACTCACACAAAAGGCTGGGCAATGCTTCAAGACCTGAGGACACAAACGTCTACCCCAGTGTGTGCTGGTGATGTGGATACTCATCAATTACCACTTAAATTATCTTCTCTTAAGAAGGGACCTTGCTAGAAACAAAAAAATCCCTGGGCACAAATCTAGAACAATACATAAAACCTCATCTCTGAAAACTCATTTAGCTTCAAAGACCAAGCTTTGTAACTGGCTTACATTCTATCTTGACAGCATGCACAACATGAACTCAAATACTACATGATTTTGAATTTTCAGACACAAATTTATGCTTCTTGCTGAAATTAAATAAATAAAGCTACAGAAGAACAAACATGTTTTCCTCCTTCAGTGAAGGACCTTTCCTTGCCCAGCTGTGTAAGTGCACACCCATACATCTTCATCTTACTCTGAAGTTGAAAACCCACACAGTTTAGCTTGCCTGCTTGGAAAATGGTCTAAGTGAAAAAGATTCTGGAGTTCAAACCAAATGCTCTAAGCTACTTCCCCATGCTTTGCAAAGGGAGGATTTTTTGCACTCTTATGCAATATTCATTAGTTATTTGCCTCCTGATCTAAGGTTTCCATTTCAAAAGCTGTTTATCAGCAGTGTAGCATTTTGAAGTGACTGGAAAGCAGAAGTCTGCTAAGAGCTGGGAGGCTGCCAGGTGAGCAGCAGAGCTCCTCCATCCCCAGTTCCCTCTGGAACACACACAGCACCCAGTGCACACCAGCACTGTAAGACCAGCAGTGCACACTGCCCTGGGTGGCACTCCACAGTTCCAACACATCTCTGAATTACTGAACCATCTCTGAAACACCATTACCATTAACTAAGTCATGTGCTCTGTAAGTAAGATGGAAAAAATACCTAGAGGATGCACACAGTTAACAAAGATTTCCAGGTCACACAACTGCGGGATCTTGCAGTATATTGTGTTTTTTGCTCATGTTGTTGGTTTTTGCAGTGGCTTGTTCATCAGTAGTGTCTGACTGGAATTGAGTCTCTGAGCAAACACTGCCATTCCCATCATAACAGCAGTCAAAGACATTCTCAGGCCACTCCTGGGAGATCACACATTTCAAAGTACATTAACTTCTTGGGAGTTGAGGATGGGAGGGAAAAAAGAGAAAAACACAAAAAAAATGAAGCACATACACAGAGCTCCATGTTTGTGGCACATTCAAAACTTCAGAATCTCCTTTTAGACAACCTCTGGGGGGGAAAAAAAAAAAATCAGACACATTTAGACACAAAAGATAGGACTGATCCCTAAAGCCAACAGAACATAAATTTATTAGCCCCCATCAGAGTATGGCTTGTGTCTTCAGGCAAATTCAGGTTAGAGTACTGCACTGTCACCCCAACTAATCAGTGCAGGGTAAAGTACAGATGTAGATAAAAATAACATCATCATATTTGTCTTTAACAAAATTTAAGTAAGTTTGGATTCAAACCAGAACTGTTCATTCTCCTGACATGACAGTAAGCAGACACTAATGTCTATTCCTACTCCCCATGACTGTAACTGCAGTCAAACATGACATTCAAGACTTCCAAGAGCATTCCATTTGGTGTGAGGCAGCTTCCTCAGCTCAGAGCAATGAGTGATTCCACAAGTTAGCCCATTGCATTTTACCCACACCTACAGAATCGAGTATTAAAAAATACTTTAAAAAACCCAGCTATGAAATCCAGGGTATGTCTGGGTTTTGACATTTCCCACAGGTTACAGAGCTCCAAAAGCCTGGTCCCTTGTCCAGCAACACGTGCCTGGTAAAGTCACCTGAACTCCACACATGAGAAGGATATTTATGGACAGCTCATCCACTGCCCAGCCAGCCAAAGGAGAGCTCTCCACCTTTGCAGGTAAATAAGATGAAAGCAGTGGGGCTTTCATTCAGCAATTCCTTTCTCAAACGATACAAACTTTGTGTCCTACATCCAATGTGGATGCAGACCTTTAATGGTGGACAAAAGCTGCCTTTGCAGTGAGTCTTTGACTTGAAACTATGCTATTTTCTTCTCTTTTTTTTGGCATATAATTTTATTAGGTCATAACAGCTCATTCTCAGGCTAATTCTGTAAATGGTTTGCACCAAAATGAATCACATCAATATAGGAACATTCAGACCACCCAACATTCTACATTCCCAACATAAAGCCAAGCCAATTACACAATGTAGCTAATGCCACTAGGATATTTATTACACTAATGGAGTAGATTTTACAGTTTCTGAAACAGTCCATGAAGATTATGTATGATTTATTCCCGTAGATCTTACTCTTCGAGTCATGCCCATATAATTGGCATTTTTTAGTGTCTGGGGAATTTACTGTTAACTTATAATGCCCTCATGATTCAGAGATTATCCTCATGTTGGTGCCATCATCATGCAGATTAAATTCAAATGTGCAAAATTAATAAATGGCTGAAACAGCTCAGTTTCACCAATGTCAGATATGGATGTGCTTCAAATCCCTCTTTTGAATCAGGCAGAGGGAGAGGGGAGCTTTAGTCTCTCCAGACCCTGAGGGATCTCACACTGGTCTATCACAATTTATACAACAGCACAACTCAAGTACTTTGTTCTAAGGTTCCCAGAAGCAAATCTAGTCAGTGCCACCAGCTGGATGCTTCACTTCCATGTGGCCCTTTTCTCTCCATCTCCAAGCCCACTGTGGAATCAGGAGCTGAGTGACTTGCCAGCCACACCATGCCCTGGAGAGGCCAGGTAAAGCTGAATGAGTCCAACCTGTGAATGCTGGGCTGCAAATGCCAGCTCCAGGTGTTGGCCATCCCTCCTTCAGGGGCCACAGTTTGAGGCCACATAAAACTGCAACAGCAACATGAGCCAAATGTGTCTCCAGTCCCATGACACAGGACAGTTTTAGCAAGTTTGGATTCCTATTTCAAGCCTTGGAAATCCTCAGATGCCACCAGGGTCTGACAGCCACCTACAGAGCACCCTTTGGTGTTACTGTGGCACCCAAGAGCCATTCCTCAGGCTCTGAGCTGAGACTGCTGCAGCCTGGCACTTCTGACTTGGTTCATTAGAATCACCACTTCTGTTCCTCGTTGTTCTGATCATGTAACACCATGGCAACAAATGAGAAGCTCCAAATTATAGGCATGACTCTGAGAGGAAGTGCATAGTTCCTGTATATGCAAACTTTGATCTACTACAGGATGGTCAACAGCATCTGTTACTCTAATACCCCACATTATTACAGCCATTTAGCTAAACAGATCATAAAAAGATTGTTGCATTTGCCATATTCCTGGCAGAAATCCAGGGAAGCTGCTGAGTGGCCATGACCAAGTACCAGCATAAATCCAAAGGATTTGGAGTGATGGCTGGGGCTAAATTCCTGCATTCTTCACTGGTAGGAGCCTTACATTGTTCTTTTCAGGCCCACATTTTTAGCTACAACATTATCCAAGTGTCTAAGCATTCTAAAGAAGGTGACATGCCATATCCAGTTACATCTGTAATTGCCAGTCCAACCATACCCAAGTCTCTGTCACATTTTAAACCTGCTCTGAAGGCAGTTTGTGAAGAGCTGCTTTAACATAACACAAATGTAGCAGAGTGGCAGTCTGTGTGCACTGTACAGCAACTCCAGAAATGAAAGAAAAGCCAAAAGCCATCCTTTGGCACTGGCAAAATTCCTGCATGAGGACACAGGACATGCCCAGGAAACTCAGATATCGCTCCAGACAGAGCTATGAAGCAGTATTTGAGGCAAGAAGAGCAAAGAGAGGAAGAAGGACCCCCAGTTTCAGCCTGAACCCCTACAAATATTGACTGAAATGCCAGGGAAAAGTGGAGGCAGAGGAAAAAAAAAAAAAAAAAGAGCTTCACTCAGCATTATGAAATGTCTTTTGTCAGTTCTCAGCCAACAGAAAAAAACATCTTCAAGGAATTAAGAGATCTTATTTTAACAGTCAGCTTTGCAACAGGACTAAGATAAGCCTTTAGATAATTCCAAACACACAGTGGCTACAAAAGGGCAGATAATTTTCCCCTTACATGAAGGCTGCAAAGTCTAAACAACTTGGTGAAAAAGTGCAAATATTTCAGTCTGCCAGTCAGAATAGCTGGGTTGACCTCCAGCTTCCTTTACCTTACCTATACCCCCTTCCTGAGTCCTTCATTTCAGTAGAAACATGGATTGAAAGTCCAATACATTGTGAAAGAGGGATCTAAATCTGGGTATGCAACACACAGCTATGCAGAAGATACTGGTATGAGCTGTCATTGACAAGACAAATTTGCAGTCAGTACATTGAAAAAATCTCCTTCTGGCAGGAGAAAAAGCAGTGCCACTCTTCAAACTGGTTTTCCATGTTCTCGAATATACTGCATGCAAGTCTGAGGAGAGGAGATTTTCACCTCATCCATCTAGCATGGATGACATCATTGTGCTCAGAGTCCTCCTGCAGCATCTCTGACAGGCTCTTCCCAGCAATTTTCACTGGCAAAAATGCCTGCAGGTTTGTGTCTGCAAGAGGGAACGAAGCAAAGCCCCAGATTTGGCTGAGATCATTTTCAGCCATGACACTCATTGCTAACATTTAATGTCAATAATCCAGCTTGCCCTGCAACAAGAGTTTTCCAGCCAGCCCAAAGCCAAACCCTGCAGTGTGGTGATGGACTGTGCCCCCAGAGAAGGGGCACTGCCTGCTGAGCTCCTCCAAACACCATTGTCACAGGGCACTGACAAACACACAGCACTTACAACACCTGCTGAAGCATTTTCCTTTGCTGCCAAGCACCAGTTACTCAAACACCTCAGTGAATTATGGACCATTGGAGCATTACAACAAATCATACTGCTTTTAAGGAAATGCTGCTTTAGAGTAAAGATCAATTGAGGATCTGCACCTAAAAAAACCCCTCAGCTTCAGGGGAAAAGCCCTGAGCAAGGAACTGAAAGGCAAAGCTCCCCAAAATATCAATCATCACAACCAGGTATTTTCCTGTGTCAGGCAAAGCATTTATGGTATTTAATGATGCAGCCTGGTCCTCTACTGTGGTATGTTACCCCAATTTAGAAGGATTTTCTCCATGAACAACATGGCCCTATGCCTTTTTTACTAGTTAGCAAGCAAATCTAGATTCAAAGCAGAAAGCCCACCTTTATTTTACTTATTTCTAGGGAAATTAAAGAGTAAACCCATTGCAGTATTGTTCTAAAAGTTGCCTTAAATACAGAGTATTTTGAAAATGTCCCAGTCTCAAGGTTGAAAGTACCAAGATAAACTACCTAAATTTTGGGCTGTACTCCTAACTTCCAAGCATTAGTGTTCCACTTCATAGCACCTTTTATTAAATAAGCCCTGATGTCTAACTCTCCTGGGTCAACACAGGGCAGCTAGAATTAAAGTAAAAGAGCTTCCTTCAGAATTTCATTACTGTTTCAACAAGGCTCCAACAAGCATCACTCAGTGGCGAGCAGCTCTAACCCTGCTAATCAATATTTTCATTATGATTCTCATTACAGCACTTAGTGCTGCTTATCAGTCAGAGATAACCAGCTCCCTGGGTAGTGAAGCACCTGTCCAAATTATCCACAGGCCCCTTAAGTGAGAAATATTGTGCAGCAACCACGTTGAAACTCAGTCAGCAGCAAGTTGGCTGTCAATAAACAGAACCTGAAATGCTCCCAAGCCACGGAGCTCTGCAGCTTTGGGGCAGGCTCTGGCACCTGGAGCAGCCAGGGATGTCCCAGCCCAGCCCAGGGGATGTCACACCTCAGAGTCCAGGGGATGTCACACCCCACCCAGTCCAGGGGCAGCCAGGGATGTCACACCCCAGTGGTGTCTACACAGGCAGAGGCAGATGGCTCAGTAAAGTTCTGCAGGCACACTGTGACTGGCCTTGGGATCAGGGGGAGGATCTGGTAATCCCCAGCCCCAGACAGCACAAGAGCTCTTTGGGATGTGGCACTGGGATAGAATTTCACTTTTGATGTGTGAGTGCAGCCCTGAAATAGCAGTGCTATATATACCCCAATTGCATTGGGCTAATTGGGCAGCTGAGGGTCTGACATGCCCCAGAAAGTCAGGATTTACAGACATCCTCCAGCCACCAGCAGTTCTCAGGGACAACAGAACACCCTGTTCCTCTCACATGATGCAGAGCACACCTTGTACAAAGGCATGGGCCAGCCTCCACAATAAAATCCAGACACTAGAAAGGTTCCTGGGACATGAACAAAGACAAAACTGCATCCTCTACACGGCAGCCCTGCTCCTTGCCCACATCGAGTGCACGAGGAACAGCTCAGCATCACAGCTACAACATCACAGGCTGGGTCTCAGAGATGACAACATGCCCCTGTTATTGGGATTTCTGCTCACAAGTAAAGGATGGACAGCAGGAAGTTACACTTCTAAATGTGCCTGTGTGGAAAGATTAGCTGGAAGCAGCAATGAAGATGAATCCTCACCTCCTGCCTGCTGTGGAGCCCTAACTGTGGAAAGGTTTGCTGCTGGCAGCACACACAGCACACCTACACAAACCACAGCCAGGGGAAGGCACAGTCTCCCCTCTTTTGGTGATTTAACAGCCTCCATAGCTTGCTCAGAGATTCAGCAGCACAAAAGACCAGGAGTCTGCCCGTGGGTTTTACAGACCTTCTAATCCAGTGGAGTAACTGCAGGAGACTGGCAGTGCAAAAAGCATCTGTACAGTTAGAATTATTCAAAAAATAACAGACACACACAGAGTGAACCTAAAACTCTCATAATTTGTAGCATTCAAAGTGTTTTCCCAATGCTGGGTTAATACAAGTTGTCTGTAAAAAAAAAAAAAGACAGGACTGAGATGATTCCCTAGGAAAGGGAGCTACAGAGTGCCTTCTGTCCCCACACACTACCCCCAAGCCAAAAAGGAAGGCAGTGGGGTACAATGGAGCACTGCAGCATGCAGAGTGTGTCAAATGCCAGAACTGTAGGAGCAGGCAAGAGAAGGAAGCAGGGTCAAGTCCACATTTTAAGTGGTAAAAAGCCTTAAGGTAAATAAGGCAAGGATTAGTGCAAAACTGACATTTATTGCCACTCGCTAGTATTTCAAGAGAATTTCTAACACGTTTATTCCATAGCACTGATTAGCAGAGGAGTGTGTGTGTTCACACAGGAAGATCACATGTATGGAGACAGAATATATCTGATTTAAAGATGGTTATTTTTGGAGCACAGCTGAAAAAAAAAACCCACACAAAAAAAACCCCTGAAAGCATAATAGGGAGAGGAAACAGCCAGGATGTGAAGCATTACAGAGAAGTCAATCCAACAGGCATGCCAGGAGATCAGCCATCCTTCCAAAGATCAGGAAAGCTGATGTGCTAGCAGCCAATTTTTGAACTATGCTAATAATAGGTCAGTCAGCAAAGCTGATGCTGCACATTCAGCCAAATCGATGTACAAGCTGCAGGCACGAACACAAGAGACTTTTTTAATTAAATAGGCAAAAAAAAAAAAAAAAAAAAATGCAAGGCG
>VZRH01005606.1:238080-256648 GCA_013397555.1 Urocynchramus pylzowi | reverse complement strand
AAAAAAGATGGCAGGCTGGCTTATGGCTCTGTTTACTGCAAGCCCTGCTCAGCTAGAAAACAGACACCAGCCCAGGAAGGCGCTTTAGGGGATGTTGGTCAACTTGGACACAAGCTTTCCTTACTGAGCTATTTAAATTGAAAATTATAACAGCCAAACAGTCTCCAGCAGACAGATCATAAAAATCTCTCACATAAAAATTCAAGCCTCCGATTTTTTTGTAACACACAACATCCATCTACAGCCAAAGCTTACCAAGTCTCACTCCTTTTAAACAAAACAAACTACAATCTCATCTCTATAGGAAAAGTCACAACCCATGTTCAATAGAGAGCAAGGAAAATATTCTGATGTGAAGTAAAATGCTAGGATTGTTAGAGAACTCAGCAGTACATAAATTTGGCTAACTCCAGAGTCATCCATCCTCAATTTTTGAGGTTCTTTGGCTTCCTCACTTCAGCAAATGGACCTGTGTTGCAGATTAAACCCAACATCCCATTTTCTGTTCCTGCCCCCTCCCAAGAAGGGAGATATTCAGCAGTGGGAAATGCTTATTAGAGATCTGTGTTTGATGTAGTACCATTTCCCTAATGGGCCTTGAACAATTTCCATGTTTTGAAAGCAGAGAGATTTCCTTTAAATCAGCAGCCTGATGGGAAGTTGACCTCCATGAAATATTTCCTCCCATTTTGACTGTCTGTGGCAATTCCCCACCACTTTCCCGGTCTTCTTTTATTCTGCTCACATGCCGATTTCTAAGTTGTTGGGAAAAATAACACGAGATGTTCTCAAGTTCCCAACAGCACCATGGTGCCTCTTGATGTCATACCTCAAATTCATCAATCACAAAGACTGAAAAACCCAAATTATTTGCAGTGCCACCACTATTACTTCACTGTCTGCTTCAGGTTCGCTCTCAATTTCCAGTGTCATTAAGAAGCAAAACCTCACATCACCACAACTTCTTGTCCCAAGGAAGTCCTCATCCAGATTTCCAGTGAAAAGATTAGCAAGACCTCCACAGAACCATCTCTACCTTCCAGAGCCTGAAACCCCTTATCCTTAAATTCCCAACTGAAATACAACAAGCAACCCTGCTCTCAAAAATCAGGGACAATCCACTTTCAGCTTGGCACTCAGTTCACATGTGCAGGACTGGAGCAAGTTTGGAGCAACACCATTCATTAATCAATTTTACTTTCCCTTCAGTAGGAGAGCATTGTGATCTGATGTCAAAAGTGTCCTATGGATAAAAAACTTTCCCAGTTTTGGTATTATTTCCCCTGGTGCCCATCTGACACCAGAGAACTTGCAGATGCAAATTAAGAGTTTTTTTGTTTTTACAGAAGTCCATGGAGAAGCCTCAGAAGTATTAGAGCACTGAGAACACAAGGCATCTCATACAGAATTAAAAAAAAAAAAAAGCAACAATAAAACAACCCTCCACAAGTCTTGGCTCATGCCTGGTAGAATGCCAGGACATGGACCCAAATAATTCCAACTCCTGTGTTCTACAGCTGAAACAAAGGCAAATCTGCTCATAGGGCAAAACATGACAGAGGCCCATGTATCCTACACTCATCATGAAACAGAATTAACAGAAAGGGATGGTGGTTGCTGAATGCTAAGGATGCTGCACAAATGAGCAAGAAAAGTGAGATTTTCACTGCACACATTAAAATACTCCTTTATGAGGACATGTATGCATTATTTTTTCCTCATTCAATTAATTTCATTTACAGTCTCAAGTTTTTTAAGGGTTTAAGTTCTTTAGCTTTTTTTCTGTTTACCTGCCAGAGGGAGAGGTGTGAATGCCTATTTAATGATGCACTTCTTGGGGGTTTTAAGGGTTTAAGGTTTGGGATTTTCTTGGGTTTTTTTAAGATTTTAAGTTATTTAGCTTTTTTCTGTATACATGCCAAGAGAGAAGTGTGAATACATGTTTAATGATGCACTTCTTGGATGTTTTCAGTGCTGAGATGCACAACTGAGCAACCTTGCTCTTGAATAAATTAAGCCAAACAGCTGAGATTTGGAGCAGGTATTTTTAAACCTGGTACCAGTAAATATTCCATTCTCATTAAATTACTAGGTGCATTTTAAATATTGATATATTAACTTTAGTCTTTGCTGTAAGCTTGTCAAGTGTACTGTAAAGTAAATACAGACATAATGTAAATGTAATTTTTGACTCATAGGGCAATACAAATACTGACCCAACTGTCTGCTTCAAAAAAGACACAAAACAACTCTCTTACATAAGAGGCAAAATCCCCAGCAGCTGGAAAAATGCCACATCATCTTCCATTTGGAAGAGGGCAATGGGATTGCCACAGAATTTACAAACATGCTGAAGCCAGACCTAATCCTCCCTACAGCCCTCGGGCTCCCCTTCCCACATTCTCTCTGTCATCTGTGCTGGGTTTTTAGGCCCAAAGGAACTCAGGATCACATCAGGACACAAGGAGGGAGAAGACCTTCCAAATCAGAAAAATCCTCTCATCTTTCATCCTAAGGAGCCACTTCATGCATTCTCACGGCACAAGAGAGCTCCAGGCACAGGATTATTTCTCCAGGCTCCTGTGTCAAGCTCATATCCTGTGGCTGAGCTGCAGCATGCTGGCACCAGGTCTGCCAGGGATGCTCACAGATGAAAACAGGCCTGTTCCTGTTAGAGGAGAAACTACCCCACTTTCCCCTTGAAAACTACAAAACTGCCATTGAAAAGGTGAAAGGTGGCTGTAGTCAGGTGGAGTTGGTCTCTTTCTCCAGGCAGCACTGACAGAACCAAAAGACACAGTCTCAAGCTGCACCAAGGGAAATATAGGTTGGATATTAGGAAAAAGTTTTTTACAGAAAGGGTAAAAAAGTTCTGGAATGGCCTGCCTGGGGAGGTGGTGGAGTCACCATCCCTGGATGTGTTTAACAAATCCTGGATGTGGCACTCAGTGCCAGGGTTTAGTTGAGGGGCTTGGGCTGGGTTAGACTCGATCTTGAAGGTCTCTTCCAACCCAGTCATTCTGTGAATTCTGTGGAAAAACTGTACAGATCAAGCCTCTCTGCCTTGAGATACCCTCAGCCTGGCTGCCTGGGAGTATTTCTGTGGCTTCACCACCCCATTTTCCCTGGAATACACTTAAAATCTGAGGTGGGAATGGTGCCATGTACACCCTGGAGCTAAAGCCCTTGGCTGGGCTGTCCCCATGCTCCAATTGCAAAGGGCTGAGGAGGGAAGCTCCAGCCTCACATCCCCTCCCACGGAGTATCAGCACTGGCAGTAGCTTCTCAACAAACATTTCCTCTGGACAAACAAGATCTCATCTGTTTACAGCAGACATTAGCAATTGCTGCTGACTCCCAGGAACTGGGCACTTATGAGGAGTTTCACAACACAGGCTGTTCAGTCTCTTCTCGTGGTGCACTGGGTGAGACCGGGTCTGCACGCTCTGTGTTTGCAGCCTGCTGCCATGCCACTGCAGCTGCCCAGCTCTTAAAATAAAGGGGAATAAACCAGTATGTGCTAGTGAGAGAGAGGACAGTATATTAACCATCCTCAGACTTTTAAACCCCTAAATGGATCCAGCACAAAAGCAATTAGCTGCTTTCCTCCTTTCCCTCCTTTTCTTGCACGGTTTTAGAATTGCACTGAGTCAATGGCTAAGTGCCTTCTTCCAACATCCTTTTGATTGCATAACAACTTCCAGACAAAGGATGCAGGAGTAATAACACTCAAACTGCCTGACAATACCTTCTTCTTCTCCTAGTCTGCCTATGCATCCATTAATATATTTATCCATAGAAAGAAATCAGTCTTTGTCTGGCTTTGCTTTGCTAGCTGGGCTAAACACACCAAATGCTCCAGCCTCTGCTCATCTCTTGAAAAATGCTTTTGATTATCACTCCTTTTTACTCTAGCAGACTCTCTCTCTTCACCTGGGTAAATTTTGATTAATCTTTCTTCCATGCTCATGACCAGAATAAGAACAAATGGAAGAAATGGCATTCTGTGTTTAAAAAAAAAAAAATAAAATTTGAATTATGTTTTAGTCAGTCATAAAAATACAACATCACAATGAATATTGTCTGGATTTGCTGTAGTTAAGAAACATTACCTAAACAATAAGTAAGCTTATTGTTTAGGTAATGTTTGTCACATTAATTAATAAGCTTGTCACATTAATTAATTTTTCTTTTAGAGCCCATGTTGAGAATCATTCAAGTAATAATATGGAATCAGCCAGCAGTCTGCATACAGATGAAGAAGAAAATATTCCAGACTCTTCAGCAATAAAAGAACTTCATACTGAAAAATACAATTAACATCAGAAAGCTGTCCTGCCATCTGTTCAAAACAAAAGGTATCAAGTGTTCTTGCTGCTACTGGAAAATAGGGAAATGCTATGGATGCCTTGATTTTGGAGGACTACCCTTACAGATGACAGCAAGGTAAGCTGAAACATATAAATGCACAGTGAGCATGTCAAGATGCAGGACACCACATGGGTCTTACCTAACTCCAAGACTGGAGCTAAAATGAAATTAATTAACAGACCTTCACACACAAAAATTGCCACCCAATTGAAATTGTCCTTCACATGTGGCATACCCGTGGGGCTGAAACTATGAATCTTGGATTGTCTATGAGGAGCACACAGCTCCTGAGACTCACCTGCAGACTGGTACCAATTTATCAGAAAGCTACAAGGAAAAGCAAGTGAACAGTGCACACTGGTCATGTATGCAAAACCTGCCCCTGAGCAGCCTTCTGGGCCCTCATCTGCTGGAGTGCAGCCCCACCAGCCCCCCTGCCCGGGCTGCAGACCCTGCCAGCATCAGCAGAGCTCCCAGTGGGGCCAGCTCTCCATCTCCACCATAGCCCTGGGCTCTGGCTGCCCCAGGAGCAGCCTCAAAGACTGCCCAGACCCACTGCCAGGCAGCAAACACTGCACATTATTTGCTTTTCCCTGCAACAGAGAAGAAACAGAAGAGGAAGGGAACAAGAAAACAATGCCAGAAGCAGCTCAACCAGCCAACGAGTTCGGGAAAGCTGCGGGGCTACAACCACCAGTTCTCTAAGCTAAATAAAAATACAGCACAGGGGAGTGGCCTCCTGTTTGTTTTGGTTTTCCCTCCCAGCGATTCACATAATTTTTGTGTAATTTCACTGATAAGGCAACAGCAAGCAAAGGAGGCAGATTCCTGTTTTAAGCAGCACACCATTGTCCAGGCAGTGATTTACTATTTCACAGGGTCTGGCAAACAGGACACACAAATGGCTTGAGGGATGGCTGCTGCTCAGGCCTCATCTCCACACCTTTTGTAGGCAGCTCCCAGAAAAACGTGCCTGATCAAGGAAGCTGGCAGCAGGCTTCTCCCACTTCATCACTTGCTTTAGCAAGGCTTATCTTTCCACACACAGAGAATAGCAGGCCTTGCTCGTGACAAAAGCAATTGCTTAAAAAAAATAACATGGGGAAAAAAGAGAAAGTGATCACATAGAGGTTGCATTGTCCTCATATTTCTTCACATAGTTCCACTATCATCACAGGATGACTTCACACAAAGAGAAGGAAATTAAAGAGGATCTCCTATATAACCTCCTTTTTTCATGTATTTGCAATCTCACAATCAACACGAACCCAAATACTCCATAAAAGCAGAAAATGGCATTTCCTTTCCAGTCCTTGCACTATCAGCACCCCAGTAGATATAAATTTACTTCCTTTAAATAGGCACTGCTAGAATGGTGTTTAGAAACAAGTTCACCTAGTTGTCATGAATTATTAACCAGAAAAAAATCCCTCTTGTTCTTTACAGAGTCTTGATTTGCAAGTTTAAAAATCAAACTGACACTTAAACCTCTTGTATAAATACCCAACCTTTAAAAAAATGCTCTGAGCATTATAAATACATTTTTTCATGACTATGAGAACAACAATTCTATAAATAGCTATTCTTCACAGAATTGCTTCAAGACATTGTTTTTACAGACAACAGTAGGAAACTGAAGGAGGTCTTAGCGCCAAACACATTAAAAGTGAAATAAACTCTCCAATCAACTCTGTGTTTCCACTTATTCTTACAAAGTTCATCTTTATTTTTTAGCTTATACAATTAGTTTATGCAAGGGGAGGAACAAGCCAAAAGGCTGCACTGTGTCCTGGCACAGGCACTGGGTCAGTGTAAATCAGCCACAGCCTTTCAGCTTCTGAGGGCACTCACTCGGCTGCTCCGGGCAGTAATTTAAAACAACTCTGCCCTGTCAACAGATGAACTCACTGTTATCCACCACAACCTTGCAGGAGCACAGGCAAAGACAGGATTTTCATTAGAAAATGAGAAAATACGGTTTCCAAATAGACTCACTCCAAACCCTGCTCCATCTCCTCTCAAAAGCAAACATAGGAAGGTGAATAAACATGATCTAACACAACAGCAAATTGCCTCCCCAGCGTGCCTGCACCTTTCATGGCTGCTGTCTCCTCAAGCTATTTTTGCCCTGGTATCTAAACAAAATCAACAAGAACTCCCAAAAAACATCTACACAACTGGTAAACCAGGCTTCTGCAGCCAGAACACTACAAACACACATTCAGGTTTTTTTGGCAGATACTCATACAAGGCCAAAGCTCAAGCACTACCAAGTTCAACACCATTTTCAACAGGGAGCCAGCACAAGCACTTACTTGATAAGTACTTGAAAATTCATCTCTATAATGAGGAGAAACTCATTCAATTCCCAGTTTCGATACAAGGTTTTACAATACCAATTGCAACACTCATTTTCTATTATAAACCTGTCTATGAAACAAGCTGCACCCAAGTGCTCAGGGTGCTGCCCTCTTTCCCTGTGTTTCCTTGAGTTTCCAGCCTCCAGCAGCTGGGAACAGGTCAGAGGTGGTTCTGAGGGGTGACAGGGATGTGGAACTGGAGCAGGGCAGTGATGAATCAGGCTGTGAGCTTTCCCAAGTGAGCTCAACACACTGGAATGTTTCTGAAAGTGTCCAGGGAGGATCAGGAAGAACTTGGTGACATGGCCCACCAGGCATGGCCAGGGAGCACGTGGCTGTTAAAGGAGAAGAATTCAAAGGGAGCTATGGCCTCTGGGAATTCTGCCATGCACCACAGATAAAATCCTCAACGTGCAGAAGGCAAGAGAAGCCACAAGCCAACTATGAACCACAACAGCATCCCAAATGGATCCTTCCTGCCCTTGCCAGGACAATTGTACACCTCACTGGGCATCCCAGCATTAACATGGCTGGAATTTACCAAATCTTCCATCCAGCTCTCCGAGATTTGAGCACCAGGGATGAGGCACGGGCTTGCTGTCTTTGCTCTCCAGAAAAAATGCTTGTCTGCTGTGCCAGGACTGCACATCACACCACAGAGAAAAGGAAGAACCATTCTGGAGCTGGAAGCTTTTCTCTTACCTTATTTTGATCTGTCCAGTAGAAGAAAAATCCCTGTGGGTCTGTTCTGAGGATAATTGGAGTCACAACAGTGGAGTCCTGGCAGAGAAAGGACAAACAAAAAATCCGTGTCAGCACACAGAACACATAATTATGCACAAGCTGCTCTACCATCCGTGTTAATGAATTGCAACATCTAGAAATTACCCTGAAGGTATCACTAGCAAGATGTCACTGAAAGAATTTAGTATCACCTGCCTCATCTCCATTCTTCTGACATAACGTATTTCCATTTCTGTGGAGACAGCACCTAATAACTCCAGACTTGTCAACACGTGGAGTTAACCCAGAGAAGCTGGAAGTGGATGAATTTAAACAGGCATAAAGCCCTGGATGTCAAACTGGAGCCCACACAGTAAAACATTACAGTCAGGTGTCCACTGCCCACCTTGATCTGACTTCACCTTCAGGTATCAACACTAAATACCTATAGAATTTACTTTTACAAAGGCTGAATTTGCCTAGAAAACATGGAATACCAGTCTTTGCCTTAAGACTTCTGTCATTAACATTCCATTAAGATTTTTCTTTTTATTTTTTTTTTTTAATCAAACCACAAAATTTTTACAAATGGGAATTTATCTGTATTCCACCTGACTTCCAAAGTGGTTGAAAACTTCTCTAGTCTGGTAACATCCATAGCTCAGGTCATTTAAAACCAGGCTCATTTCTCAGCACACTGAAACAGCCTTGTTACCTACAAATTCATGTCTTCTGACTGACAGCAATACCTGACTGAGGAGACACAAGCTCTAACCCAAGCCTTTTCCACAGGTGGGAGTTCATCACATCTCTCACATCAGGCTTCCCTGGTGCCTAACAATAACTGACATCAGTGCAGCCTGCTCCTAATAGGATTTCTCCTCTCTTTTTCTATTTTTCATGGCATCCGTAAAGACACTGTTGTCTCAAGACCTCTACCTATTGTTCAAACTCAATTTAGGAGTTATGGAAGAGGCACAGAAGAGAAAAAGACAAGGATACAGAAAAATTGCCTAACCCTCAGCTCCCCAGAAACCCAGGCTAAACACACAGCTCCTCCTCAGAAAGGATTTATATTTCTGTTGAGGTGCTACAGGTATTTTACAGCTTTAGCATTCACCTATTTCCAAAGCAGTCATGTGTGAGGTCAGTCTACTTTGCTTTGAGGAAAAAAAATGGGCTGTAATAGGTTCAAGTTTAAATCAAACATATGTAAGTGTGGAGTATAAGCACAAAGAAAGCTGATGGAAGTGACACTATTATAAATAAAAAAAACTTAACCTAAGTGTAATTTCTGATGCAAGAACAGAATATATCATGTCACCAGTACATACCTATATGTAGACATTGTCTGTATCGTGTCACCAGTACAACCCTTTGTAACACAGCACTGAACTCCCAGCAATGGGCATTCCTGAAACAGGGTGGATTAACTACTCCCAGTTCACAGCTAGAAAAACTGAGAGCCAAAGCAGCTCAGTGACAGGCTCAGAAGCAGCCAGGAGCCTCCAGGGCAGCAAGGTCAAGGAATGAAATGGCATCAAGCTTTTTTTTTTTTTTTTTTTTTAATCTCAGCACAAGAGAAATGCAAATTGAAGGGCAAGTTCTACACTAAGAAGAAATACAAGAGCAAACCCTTCAATGAGTGTAGCAGTCATTTTTATAACTGCAAGATCCAGGCTGTGCATCTATCCAGAGGTGCAGTGACTCTGAAAGAGTGCCACCAGAGTTTTCAGAGGCAGGGAACAAGTGTGGCTGTGCCAGTGCCATGGCAATGTCCCAGGTGGGCCAAAGGTCTGTCACTGACCCTTCATTAAAACACTGCCCTTCCCTAAGAGAAGAGGCATGCAGAATTTTCAGCATCTTACTTCCTACCCCCCATTTCTTCCTAGATTCTAACATCCTGTACACCTGAGAGTTGGATACTGTTTGAAGCAACATGCAAATCTGGTTTTAAAATACATCAGACCCTGAAGGAATCTGTCTGTATCCACAAGAACCTAAAAAAGGATTCTTAGACATCCACCATTCAAAAGGAGAAAAAAAAAAACCCTTTTCTGGAGATATAACTCTCCTCTTTTAGCTTATTTCATTGTGTCATTTGCAGCCTGTGCATGAAAATATAAAATGAGGAAAGATAAAGACTAAGTGTCCTTTTGCCTTTGGATGAGATACAAGTAACTTCACGGGGAAAGGGAAGGAAGAGATGGGAAACAGACATAAAGCAATTATGTCTAGGATTAACTAATTTTGCTGGTTAATCATTTCAAATCAGTTGCTTCAAACCAAAGTGTGTTTGATGACACACAGCTATCCCAGTAATACTTCTGTAGATGTGTAAAATGTTGACTAATGCTGACTGAATGTTGACTGAATGTAGATGTGTAAAATGTTGACTAAAATCAGACTCAAGAAAGCAGAGGATGAGGGGAAAGAACCTTCAATATCTATTAGGTGGACTCAGGATGAGTCTTAGTCTGAGAATCTCTGCTCCAGAAAGCTGTTTGGTTGTGTTGGGGTTTTTGTTTGGTTGGGGTTTTTTTTTAATTAACTCTGACATCAGGCACAGCACAATCAATGTGCTGATGAACATGAGGATCTGAGAAGAACTTTGCACATGTATTTGTGCAACACGTGCCTTAGGAACTCCTCCATACAGCCAGAGCAGCAATAAAAGCCATGTGCATCATGCTTTATATGTTCTACAAGTTAATTATCACTCTTGTAAAGCCCTGACATCAAATGCCACACTCAGTTCTGGGTGTGGAGGCATAGAAATAAACTTTTTGAGTCAGCTCTGCAAGTCCTTCCACCCACTCCAGAGTAAAGCAGAGTCCTCTGTCACCTGGGACAAGTCTCTTGCTTTTATACTACTCTGCAAAGGCAGGAAACAATCAAAAGGACTCCTGAAAAACCCTTTTGCAATATACATTCAAAAAAAGCAGCAGTTCAAGGCTCGGAAATAGATATTTGCTTCAACCAGCAATTGTCTGGTGCATTTATTTACAAACATTATTGTATTGTTAAGGGAATGGCTGTGGTTTATGACCCATAAGACACACCTGCAGTCATTTATGAGTATCTTGAAGTCCATTAATTCAATTTCCTCACCCAAAGAGCTGACCTCGTAACTCTCCTGAACAGACTGACCAACCACACACAACTCTGAAGAAAAGGGTTATGGACAGAACACAACAGAGGAGGAGGAAAATTAAGATAACAAACAAAATTTCAAGGACAAACAAATCAGGGGCAGACATTCATATCTCCCCTAACCCGCTCAGATGCAAAAGGGAGAATAAAACAGAAAAAAAAAAAAGTGTGTTGCCCATCTCTGAAGCTGAAGGGTTTGGAAATGAACACATTTAAGTGTGTAGTAGGAGAGCAGCCCATAGCCTATATCCATCCCTCTGGACATCAACAAAGCAAGCAGCCCCTTGAGCAGCAGGCCAGATTCCTGGGGCAATTCCAAGTACACAAAAAAGGTACAGGATGAGATGACCAAGGCAAAAATCAGCTGTGACCAGAAGGGGTAGAAGGAAAAGAGAGAGTGTCCCAGTCAATGGTGCCAAGTCTGTGGGTTATCAGACTCTTTAAATGCCACCCATGGGTGCTCATGCCAAGCAGTGCCTTGGTTTCCAAGAGAGTGCCCCTGCCAATTCCTTGAAAAAGAGAGGCCCTAACGTGGCTGTCCCAGTGTGCTGTGTATCACACCAGCCTCAGCTTAAGAGAATCATTTTCTTGAAGGGCTTTTAATTTCACCTTTAGAAGTCCTCCAGCTTTTCCTCTGCTGACTTAGGGCCAATTCTCTACTTTCCTCCAATTCCACAGCCTCAAAGGAGTAATGTGGCTGTTCTCCACCTCCTCCATTAAAGTTGCCTCCTAATTGGCTGCTCAGCCTCAGATCCTGCATTAGCAATATTCATTGTTTTATACTTTGAAACAAAGAGGTTTCAGCTTTATGCCCAGAAAGTGCCAACAAGGAACTCAGGGATCCTAACCAGCCAGGCACAGCAAAACACAAGCACAGAAGATCAATGGACAAATCCATAATTAAAAGGCTGCTCCAAGGTCTGATTTTAAGAGTGGGGCCCTCAGACTGCATGTAACACCAGTGAGCAAAAAGTGCCACCTCCATTCCATTGCTACTGACTAGTAAAGATCATCATACAAAGATAATTAGTGAAGAGGTGAAAACTTGGGTTTAGCTCCTTTCTGACTCTATTTATCAGAGCACCACCATGACCTGGCTGTGCACGGGATGGAACCTTTTACTCCACAACCACAAGCCAGAAGAGCTTGTGTTTTAATAAATCACACATAGATAATGATGATGTTTCTTAGAAACAGCTGCAGTCAAAATTCACATCAACAGATTTTAAAAAGAAAAGCAGAGTAGCCTCTGTCCTCAGCCCTTCTGACAGATGGGGCTCATGACACTGCCTTATTAAGGCTGACTGTTCTTTCCTGGGTTTGCCTCAGATTTTCAGAGACACTGAACATTCCCAAATATAACCTGAAAACTTTTAGACATCATTATTTCACTTGCTTGAATCTTCTGGAAAATTTCTGCCAAACTGCAGAAACACAAAGCTAAGAAGTATGGACTCTTTGTGGCAGAGGCAAAATACTCTTGAGCATTTCTTTCACTTTGGCCAAAGGGCCTAAAATCTGGTTGAGCAAAGGTGTAAGACCTGGGGACAGTCCCTTAAAAAGAGCTCTCTTGCCACCCCACAAATCAGGTGGATTCCAGGCCTGGGGGAAACAGAGAAGGAGCAAAGGAGAAGGGATAGCAGAACTCCAGTTTCCACAGGGTCAGCAGAAACATCAGCTGGGAATTCCATAATACACTGAGTGTACTCAGACTGGAACTAAACAGGATTATCCAGACAATCAGAACTATGAACTTCTTCAGGCTGACAGCGGAACTACAAGTGAAAGGGAGAAAGTTTCCACCCCATTTGCAGTGAACCCCTGAAATAATCTGGTAGGGTAAAGATGCCCTCTTTCACTGAGGGCAGAGGAACCAAACCTGCCACAAGTGAACAGGGTGCAAAGAAAAAAGTGTTGGGGAAGGTGACATGAGTGCTGGAAGGACAAAAAAAATCCAAACTGGAATTGATTTTACAGAAGTGTAAAATGAAATTCCACTTGTTCAATATGAACATGCAAGAAGATATTCTTCACTATTAGAGTTGTTAAACCCTGGAGAAACTTTGGTGATGGCACCACAGGACAGAAATCGTTGTTCTGCTGATCCAAGACTGCAAATTTCGAAGATCTGCCTCAAGTGGGATTTCTCAGAAATCTGTCCTGCCCCAGCCTATCTCTCAGGATATCCTCACACTCAAGCTAATGATTCTCTTACTGTACTTGTTTGCATGAGTCCTTAAATGTTGCAAGCTAAACAGTCAAGCAAGACAGAATAAAGGGAGAACTTCAGAGCAAAGGCAGTGAAATGCCAACCAGGAAGATTCTCACCATGGCCAGAGAGTTCTTGTGTGATGCTGAGAAAATAAACCAGTCTGCTCATCAGCATAAATCCTGCATTCTGATTTTGAGAGAACACTTGAATTACATTTCCACATTTCATTTTCTAATTTTCAGAGATAGTGAGCTCAAATTCATCTGAAATCACTGGGGAGGCATTCTGAACATCTGACAGTGTAGCACTGCAGGCTGAAAATTAGGTCCAAGGTATCTAATAACAGATTAAAAATTAGGAGATTTTTAATGTTGGTCTTTTTTTGGATCTACAACAGTATAACTGGAAACTGGAAAATTTTGTCATTTAATGGGTCTTGTGAAAATAAATTAAAAAGTGCTTATGAAGCATTTACTTTATAATAGATCAAAGACTGCATAGTTAGAAATAGACTGCAAGAGTTAATTGTGTATTGACTATATTACTCCAGGTTTTGTTTAAAAGAAAAAAAAACCAAAACAATCTTGAGCATTCAGACACTGAAGTGAGGAAGGCACACCGTGCACAACCCAAATTCACAGTTAACTTCTGTCTCCCAAGGAATGCTCACTTATTTAGGAGCTGTTTTCTGGTTTTCACTTTGCCATGTATCCACCAACACTCCAAAGGGCTCCAAAACTCCACTAACAGAGATGTCATCTATGACTTGAACATCAGATCTTCCCAGGCAGGCATTTAACCCATCTGCAGCAGATCCAAATCTTATTTTCCCTGAAGTTATAAAGAGCTTTCCAACAGAGTTAACCAAGTTCAGGCCTTTCGATTTACTAAATATTAACTCTTTGCAATTGTAAATTTAAACTCCTTTGTTGCAAAAGACCAAAACCACAACTTACACTCATTCAGATAAAATATTTTTAAATAGCCCAGAGCTGATACTTGTTTACTACATAAAGATTAGCAACAAAGAAGAAACAACAAAAACTCTGGAATGCCGGACTTGACCTCTTCACTCCAGACTGAAAGTGTTCACAAAAAAATAAACTCTTCAGCTTATTGTTTTAGTTTTATACACACAGAACAATGGTCTCTCATTTTTCATGTCCTCACTAATGTACTGGAGTGGCAGGCTTGTGCACAGTTTAAAAACAAACAAAAAAAGGCAGGGGGGAAAAAATTACTTAAAATAACTTCTGAAAAATTCCAAGCTGTTTATTCATTTCATCTCAGCTTATCCATAATAAAGATGCTCTGATGTTATGTTTACTTGTAAGGTTAAAGGGGATACTCTTGATAGTCTTCTTTAAAACATTCTAAACAGATAAAGAGGCCTGCAAATCTCCAGAGTGTTCACTCTGAGCTCAAAAATGCTTTAAGACAAAGTGCTCTAAGAGAAAGGCATTAAAAAAACCTAAAAGACCTGGGTTCTATTTTGCTGCTCACCTGGGGAAGTTCTGCAGCCACCAAGCAATGCTACCTGTCAGGAGGTTTGCTGCAGTAATCCAAGGCTTATTAAAAAAGATGTGGCCAGAAAATTGGAATCCTGGCCCTCAATTTAGGTAGAATTCACCTTAGCAATACACTTAACTTAAAAGTGAAAGTAAATAGTGTGAGCCACAGAGAGATCAGTCAAAATCTTTATGCAAAGTACATATTATCACTAGGGAAGATAAGAAAGCCTTTAAAGCAAGAAATGAAAACAAACCTATTTTTGAACATACACCATCACATTAACTTGCTACAGTGTGCCAATTACAGCTCTCAGAAAATATCAGCTCAGCTGTGCTCTGGCTGTTGAGCTACTCAAAGACTCAGTTACGTCTATCTTGTTCCCACTACAGGCCAGACAAAAACAAGGAAAGGAGTCAGCCAGGGCAGATCTCAGCCCTCAAGACAGATAATTCCTGGGAGAAGCTGCTCTTTATGCTCAAGTCTCCTTACCCTTCTCAGCCTAGCAACACATTCTGCTACATTAAGCTTAAACTCTTCCCAAAAAAAGTTTCACCTGTGAACTTAATTACATTTATTTATTAAACGACTTTAAACTCTCATCAGGAAAAGCTGCTATAACCACAGCAGAGGGGATCCAGCCAGTCCTTCCCAAGCCTTCCTCCTCTCTCAGTTCTCTCTAGGAATACAAGAGCACAGCTGCTCAAAGCCAGACATTAGGAGGCTCAGAGCCTCTCCCAGCACTCAGGGAGAAGCAGCTATAGAGGCTCAACTCAAGAAACAATTTGAGGAAACAACTTGAGCCAACCACTGTCTGAACCAGGCACACACATGGATACAGCCACAAAAAAGACAGAAGCAGCCAGCCACATTTATCTTTCACAGATTCCAAGAGCAGCTATTTCTGCTCAGTGCCTTGTGAATCCAAAACTACACACCAAGAGCAATAGACCATTCTAAAATTTGCTTTCTGACCTGGAATACTGTTACAGAATACAACACAAACAGTGTGAGGAGAAGCAAAGTTACAGGACAACAATGAACTGTTTGACTTTAGTGCTTCACACCCTGAATCCCAAATGGAATTTGTGAACAGTGTATAAGGCATTGGATGGTGGAAGCAGTATTACATCCAATCCCAAGGTATAAAAGAGTGACTTGTCTTGCAAAGCCAGAACTTCTTAATTGATCCTAATGCTTTTTCAATTTAGAAACTGAAGATGGTCTGCAGAGGAAATGGAATTCCAAGCCTCCCACCTGCCTGTCTGTGATCTGGAGTGGCTGATGTGACCTCCTCCTCCTCTGCACTTCACCAAGCTCAGGCACAGCATTTCCCTTTCCAGCTGGACCATCCCCACAGGGCAGGGCCAGCAGGCACTGGATGAGGCTCACGGGTGACACGGAGCAGATTTCAGTGCTGCTCCTCAGAGAGGGGATTCATGAGAATTGCTGGTACCACATCTGCCATCAGCACCTCAGTTACTGACCAGGCACAGAGCTACGAGAGGCTCAGGAGGGGAGGTCCATACATGGACTGGTTTTCAAGTCTGTACAAGCACAGCTTTTGTCAGACTGTTCTGCACACCTTGCCACAGTGTCCCTCTCAAAGCTGGCAAACACTTTGTGTAATGCTACTCCACACAACACAGAATTCCTTCAACGCCTCTCAAGCTCTTGTTTAAATGCTTCCAGCATTCCCATTTAAAAATTCTCAGTGGTTTAAAGCTCAGCTAGAAAAATTTTGCTTTGGTCTTTGGAAATTTGGTACAAGTTGTAAGGATTCACAACAACCACTTCTGCTTCATGAAATGCAAAGCAAAGTCAATAGGACCATCTTTAAACTGCAACCCAAAGCAGCAGGGAAGGGAACAACAAGGAGAGGATAGAGGTGGCCCCAGTGCACAGGCAACGTGGAAGAACTGAACTCCCACTCTCACACACAGTAAAAGAAATGGTGCATAACAAACATCACTGTGTGAGCCAGAGGAGACTCCCTTCCCTAAAAATCTTGGTTTCTGTGGGGCTTCCACTGCTGAGAACACTACAGGCAAGACAGGAGGGCTGAGGGGTGGGAAATGTGCAGATATACACACAATGCACAGTCAACAATGAGTTAATGCTAGAATCCTTCATCACAGTGTGGCTAAATAGGCATCAACTTTCACAAGGCTGCCAATGAAAGCACTCACTAAACCCAACAGGACTCAACTCAGTCACACATTCCAGTTAACACCTGTGGACTGCTGAGTAACACCTTTAACCCAAAATACATTTCTCCAGAATTTAGCCATGTTTTATTAGTGCAGCCTTCGTTTACAATTTTAAATCTTTTTACCAACTAGCCTATAGCACACAGGTGAACATCCACTGTGCATGAAGAACACCTCTTCATCTTTTAATTCTAGCTATACAATTGCTGTTTGGCAAATAGCACTCTAATAACTTAAACTTTCCCAAGGGCTTGGACTTTGAGTCTGGAGACTGAAATCATCGTTAACTTGACCCCTGCATACACACACGGAAATTCTACGGTAGCTTACCAAAAATGAAACAATAACTGCAATGACAAGGCTGCCTTTTCCTACCCTAAGGAAAATGTCAACCAAAAGAAAATGTTTTCTCATTCAAGCCTAGCTCCTGAACATACAGAACCTGTATCAAGCCACTGTTTGGTACTGCAGACAAGGTCAGTTTGCTGAGCCTTTTAAAAATCTGTTAGCTTATTACTGTAAATAAAACTTCACACCACAAGTTGTTTGGTTTCTGATGTTCTCTTTCTCCTTGAGAGTGTTTATCACAGGTTTACACGGGTCAGGCTCACACATTTGGCTGCTGGACAGGCTGAAAGCAACGGCAAAAGAGCGAGATACAACAAGCCAAGAACAGTGGTTACACATGAACTGCTCCTTCTCCCTCTCTGCTGTCCCTCCAGTTGTTGCTGTGGACGTCTTTAGCACAGCCAAGCTCACAGCAAACACACAAGAGCTCTGAGAACAACTCATTCTCAACAATTCTCCCGACATTCGGACTGCCTGTCTTCTTTCCCAACCATTTCTCTGCCTCAGCTCGAGTCTCACAACGCCTCTGTGCCTCCAGACACCACTCACAGACTTTCTGGGGCACCTGCTCCTCCGTGCACAACAGAGACACAAACACCCAGTGTTGGACTGCTGGAGCCAAAGCTAGCAGAGGACTCATTCTGCTCTCCTTTCTCTGCAGGCTTTGAAAAGGCAACTCTGCCGTTTAGCTCTCCTTTCCTCCGAAAGTGTCCGGGCACAGCCAGCATGCCAAGGAAGAAATCCCAGCTGCCCAACAGCTGCCCTGCCAAAGGTGAGGTGGAAACTGCACTCCTTTCCTACGTGAGGCGATGCAAATGTAAAGGGCTGGGAAGCAGTAAATAGAAAGCAGATGTGATGGTGAGGCAAGTCTCATGCCCTAATGAGCCAAAAAAGAAGAGTATCTTTTGCGGAGGAAGTAAGATGACCAAGGGTACCCAAACTGGGAGAATACATTAGGGCTTGACAACTCCACCAGAACGAGAGAGACAGCGAGAGGAGCAGGAGCCAGAAGGAAAAGGAGAAGCCGGGAGGAGGAGACGGGAGACGGAACGAGAGAACAGGTTGAAACAACTATGTTACGAGGACAGAGGTGGCAGCACGCACACCGAAAGGCGGGAGAGGCAGACGCTCGCGAAAGGAGCCAGCCCAACACAGCTCGCACCGGCCAAGCACAGTTCGACAGGAGAGCCCTCGGAGAAAGTTTGCCCGGCATTCAGCCGCCGGGTCAACACCACCGCTGGGCTGGGCAGCGCCCGGCGGGGACACCTCGGTGGCCGGCCCGCACCTGCCCTCGGCACCGAGCAGGGCAGGGCAGCGCCCGCCGCCCTCCCGCCCGATCGCTCCGCAACCCCGCCGTGCCCCTGCCGGGGGGAGCGGGGGCTACTCACATCGTCCCACTTGACGAATTTGACGCCTTTCTTGAGGGTTTCGGAGACGCAGACGGGCTTGAGCTGCAGAGCGTGCACCCCTGGCTGTGCCCCGGCCATCTGCACCGCATGGACGCGCTGGCTCTGCTCCGGCGCGGAGGAGCCGCGGGAAGCGGCCGCTGCAGGAGGGACGCCGGGGCGCCGGAAACCCGGCAGAGAGGCCGGCCGAGGCGCCGGGAGCGGGCAGGGAGGCGGCTGCCCGGACGGCGAGGGCGAGAGGCTTCACTGGCGCTGGCCCAAGGAGCTGGCGCGGCA
>VZRH01005606.1:193510-238005 GCA_013397555.1 Urocynchramus pylzowi | reverse complement strand
GGCCGCCACCAGGCTCCGGGCCGCCACCGCCGAGTGCAGTCCCGGCCGCCACCGCCGAGTGCAGTCCCGGCCGCCACCAGGCTCCTCCGGCAGGCAGACGCCGGCAATGGGAGAAGCACCCCCGTCCCCGTCCCTCGGCGGGAATCACGCGTGGGCTCCGCTACCGCGCCGAAATGGCCAGCAAGGGGGCGGAGGGTGAGTGTCCGTGCGTCTCGTCCCACTGAGATGCGGCCAGGAGCGCTCAGTCTCACGATGGCTGGTGTTGGAAGGGAGCTCTGGAGATCACCCAGTCCTACACCCCTGCCAAGGCAGGGGCACCTGGGGCAGGTGACACAGGAATGGCCCCAGGTGGGTTGGGAATGTCTCCAGAGAGGGAGACTCCACAGCCCCTCTGGGCAGCTGTTCCAGTGCTCTGCCGCCTTCAACGTCGAAGTTCTCCCTCCTGTTGAGTGAAACTTCTTGTATTTTAGTTTTGAGGGAACAATTATGGCAAAAGCAGAGGGACAGCAATGAGACTGCACAGTGATGCCGAAAGAGGAACAACTTTAAATTGGAAGAGGGGCACAAACAATTTTCAAAGCTTCATGCTTGAAGTACACAGAAACTGCTTTACCACAGCTTTTTGATCTCACAAGATGAAGAGGTTTCCTCAGAACAAAGGAATGTGACCTTAATTCAGTTTTAGGTATACTCAACTCAGAAGGCATAAAGATAGCAAAACATCCTCTCACCCAGCAAAATTCTAAATCCAGAGGTTTTAAGGAAAATGTTTTTGAAGAACAAAGTGCTCCACCAATGACCTTCTCTCTGTCAGAGCCCCTGTGCAGTCAGAGATAAAGCATCAGATGACACAGCACATGAGATTTCTAATTTTTCTGTAGGGGTTTCCAACTGACCCTTGGGATTTAGGGGCAGCAGGCCAAACTTCTGCTACAGACAAAGCAAATGACATAGAAAAAATGTCTTTGTATGTATTTTTAACTTAGTATTATTTTGAAATATCATTCCTCCAAACGAAGTATTTTTTCTTCAATCTGAGTGTGGAGATGTTGGTTCTGGTTTTTTAATTAAAAAGCTACAAAACTGGCATATTGGACTGCTGATTTGCTCTTATTGTAAAGAGTTGCTAAAGCTTTTCCTCTGGGCCTTTTCCAGATTCTTCCCCTTCAATGAAAGACTTTTGATTGCTTTTAGTGGGAGGTGAATCTGCTCCTTCACGATAGCCCGTGCACGCAGCGGATGCATTTCAAGGCCAATTAACCCATTGGATCTATTTTTTGTTCTTATTAACCTTCCCTGCAAACGTGGGTGTCTCATCAGTCAGGATGAGAGCCTGCTCTCTCCCTGCTGTGCTGTAATTCCCAGCCGTTTGCCATGACTTAAAGAAACAATAACCAATTCTGCCTTTGGCTGCACCGATGGATGGGGATGCTCCATGATGGGGAAAAAGGGAGAGATTTTCAGGGCCATTTTCACAACTGCCTTTTCATCTCATTTCATATAGCATACAAAAGAATGAAAATACTACTAAAATCCCCAGAAAATAAGAGCAGAGAGTACTGGAGCTACAGTACTTACTCATGATCCTTTAAGCTCTTGCATTCCCAGTAGTCTACTGAAATCAGATCTTGGGAAGATGTAAACCTGCCAGGAATGGTGGCACTTCTGTGGCAGTTCTCAACAAACCCACAAATCCACTTCCACTTGGCCTGGACTTACTTACAGTCTTTGTTAGGGAAAAACAAATCACAATTTATGATACTTCAGGATTCATGATGATGCCATAGGCTCCCAGCAACCATGGATCTGAACATGGAAGAAGTGGGCCTATGGATTAGGATAGGCTCTGATACTGGTGCCTGTCATACAGAGATGAAGTTTTGTCTGGAGCAATTTTGTGGTTTTTCAGACTTGAGTACTTTAATCTGGTAGTATTTGTCTGAAGAGAAACACACCTTTCATATGGCAGGTATCTAATGAATTTTCCATAAGAAGCAGCACAGAAGGAAATGGCATTATGCCTGGGCCTTTTAAACAACAGCTCTGGAAAGTGCTTATGATTCAGCCTGTGCTAAAATCCTGGGCTCTGTGAAATCAGTGGGAATTTTAGTTTCAACCTAGATAGCTGGCTCATGTGTTACTGCTATTGCTTCACTGGCATCTGCTGCAGCAAGGAGCACATTTCTTGCTGCCTAGTACACATTGCAAGCACAAATTCAGAGTGTCTCAATCTAGTTTCTTTTCCACAAAGCTTGGGATCAGTGACCTGGAAACCAGCTCCACTCAGCAGGATTGTTACACCCAGAAAGAGTACAAAGATCTTGTCCTTAAATGATTGGACCAAGCCCAACAACAGAAAGCCAGACACCTTCCTCCAAAGCCTCAGTTCAACATCTAAATGCCTATCTTCTATTTGTTCTTCACTCAGCCCCTTCCAGTTCTAAGAGTGAAGGAAAGGTGTGGTGTTAGAAAAAAACCCACTCAGCAATAGGCTTATTCGAGTGGTTATTCCAAATCATACAAGTAAGATGTAATACCTGCTGGTCTCATGTTGCTGCAAGAACTATTTCAGGACATTTTTAATTTCTCTAGATTCAAAAATCCCAGCCTAGACAGTCAAGGGATTGTCTTGCATAGATAATACAAGTTGTTTGAATGCAATATACCCATAAAGCATTATTTTTTTTATATAAGGGGCTCAGATACCAACATTTCATTTCCAGGGGCATAACTGAATACACAATGTTTTAGATACACATCTGGATGTGTGTGTAAACAAATCAGGAAAGGAGCAATAACTGATTTAAATAACAGATGGCTTTGACCAAAGTCAGGTCAAATGAAGGCATGGCAAATGCTACACAGAAAGACTCTGTGAAGTGATATGAGAAATGCACTAAAACCTAAATTTACTGTTTTAAATTTGGGTTCAGAGAAATAGATATTAAATCTCTATTTCACTTGCTATCCTGAGTTTATTGGTGTAATTCTAGATGTTGAAGAGAAGCAGGGGCCTCAGCCTTGCAAATGCTTCACTGCAATGGTACATTGGACATACTGAGTTAAACATAAGTGTTTGCAGGATTTGGGATTAAAGATATACTTCTGGTGAAGCTGAGTTTATCATCCTTACTGCATTTTAAATTGGGTCAAATTATACTCTAATTATCAGCAGGAGCAGGATCATTAAGTTCTATGGAACAACTCTGGAAAAGAAATACAGAAAATGTGACCCTGTCTCTGATTAAAGCTCAGTCCTTCTGATAAAAAAGCTACTTTCACATCATGCAGACAGCAAAGCTCACACCTGACCAACGAGACACGAGTGCCACAAGGTGTGGTGAAGCTGCCTTGTGAGTGCCACAAGGTGTGGTGAAGCTGCCTTGTGTGCTAAGAAATGACCCCTTCCAAATGCAGAAGTCACTCATTTACTGAGAGAACTGATCTGCTACTTCTCCTGTAAGCTCATGGCCAGAGGCCACTGGAATCTGTTTATGTTTAATCTGCTGCCTTCACAAGATGCCATACATACAGAACAGCAGTCACATACAGCCTTTATCTTCACCAGTGAGCCTGATAACTTTTGTGGCACAGCCACTCAATCAGGTGACTCTTGAAGAGTGAATATAAAATTCTGGCACACAAACCACCACCATAGCAACAAAGACAGCCTGGCAACAGCAGCTGCTACACAGAAATTGGAAGGGGAGGGGAATCTTGTACAAGAGTCCATTTCCTGTTGAAATCATCTTAATTTTTCCCTCACATCAGAATCACAAATGCCTTTAAAATACTGGGAGAATAAAGATTAATGCACAGTGATGGAAATTATGACACAAACAGTGTCTTTGTGTAAATGAAGTGGCTGGGTCACTGCTACATTCATGGGAACCGTGATTTATTTTGGATGGAATTGGACCTGATGCACAGCTGGCACCTGTGGAATTCCATGTCACCAGAAACAGTCCACAATCATCCAGAAAACACCCTGTGTGAAAAAGAATGAGCCCTGGATGGTTTGGACAGAAGATGCTGCTAGCAGAATTCCTCACCCACCGAGACCTCTTACCCTGCTCTTTCACTGGGGATGGGCCCTGGTTTGAGAGGCCCTTCCCTGATGCTGCTCCATCCCATGGGCCCCTCTCCATGTCCCCCAGCGAGCCCTGACACTCCCTGCCTACTTAACCTCTGCTAAAAAAACCCCAAACTATTTCCAGAAGAGCCCAAAATTATTGCCATTCTCACTACAGTTAAAATGGCAAGTTAAAATGTCAGCTAATGCATTCCCTAGGAAGTGTTAATTCACCTTTTAGGTACTGTAATTTGTTCTTGCTTCCCTGTTCAATTTACAACATAACACATTTTTTTTTTACAGATTGTTAAAACCAGTCCATAAAACATACAACACATTTAAGAATGTTGAAGTTAATTATGAAAGATTTCATGGCCTACCAGGTTTGTTAAATCACAGGTGGGGTAAACTGCCAGTGACTTCAAAGCTGTGCATTTGTTTATCCCAGTAACATATGCACCTTTGCCTTTTTTTGTTCTCTTCCAGCTCTTAACTTTTGTCCCAGCTGCACAGGCAGATTAAAATCCTCTCAAAAGCAGGCTCTCACCTGCTTTAATTTACATCCAAGCTGAGCTGTGAGATGAACTAAAAGACAAAAATATCAAATGGGCTGCAAAGAAGAAATTGCCTTGAAAATCCCCAGCCCTTTTGTAGAGCAGAAATTATATGCTCTGAATGAGGTAGCTGCTGCATGAATGGGACCTCTGTGCTTCATGCAAGGAGAAGAATGCTGGTTTGTGCTTTTCTTGCAGTGTCTGAAAATTACAGAAATCTCATGGTATCTTTCAGAGGCACAAAGATGCTTCTATATTACGTATATGCCCAGCATGCACATAATGAGTCAGCATACACTTTCTCTGGATTGCCATCCATAATTCCCACAAAGCTTTTGCATGTATTGCTATGACAGAACAATATTTAACTATCAGCTCCCAGCTGTATTTCCCATTACCATGGTGGAGTCATGTCCCATGGTAGCTAATTCATTTCAGCCTAGCTTACAAGTTTGGTACAGTTGAAAAATATATATATTAAAGCTGGTGGCAGGATGGTTTGTCTTTAGAAAGATGGGACATTATGAGTCTGAAAATGTGTTCACAGATCTGGCCCAATCCTCTTTCCTTAAACTCAAATGAATTCATCTTTCAGGTCCTTCTAGATGGCTTTTGTCCATTTCATTCCTAAAGGCAAAGAGCCCAGCATACACCTACCCTGGATTCTGGAGATCACCAGGGCTTGGTTTAAGTATCCTAAAAATTAAAGGTCTGAACACCAGCAGGAGTATTTAATTTCCATTAAACTTGTAGAGAAAAAATGTTTACAACTCATTTAGATGCTAAAAAGTTCAGGAGAAAATTTGTGTTTAATTTCTTGCATGGGAAATTTGACTTAATTTCAATTTTTAGATTTTCCAATTGCTGTTTTATCTCATGATACTCCTACATTAATACAAAAAGATTTTGATTACATACCTTCTCTTGAAGCAGGCCACTTGAAACTTTATGCCTTTCCCACTAACACTTTTCTCTAAGCTCATTTCAGAAATATTCTTATAATACCCTCTCGTGAATCATCAGACTTTCATTACAATTCTGGCTATTTTACAGAACCTGCAGTTGTAAAGGGTGAAATTCCACAACTGACAAAACATTAGTCAGAAAGCAATAGCACACCATTTACGTAGCTGAAAACACTTGCTTTCAGCTATGTTTCTAAAACTTGGAGCAATTTTCTTGTGATGTGGGCTTTAAAGCCACATTTCCTGCTGTGAATTGAAACTCTTAATGGCAAAAAAAAACCACCCCAATTCCCAGTTACTTTTCAGAGAAGCTGAAAAGTTGTTAATATTGCTAACCTGTATAAAGCTCTGGTCACTAATAACACATGCAATGGAAGAAAGGACTCAGCCTCCTACAACCTATGAGCTGTCCCAGCCCAACTTCCAGTGTCTAAGCACAACAGTGTCCTCCATAATCCTAAAGCTGAATAATAAACTGAAAGCTATTATGGCCTATCCAAACTCTCATTAATATCCACAATAAGCATTTTCCAACATGTAGTGCATTTTCTTGGAAAAAAAAATAGAGCACCCTTGTCACTGTTGTGACATGAAATAATAAAACTCATGCAAGGTGTTCTAGATTTGAACAGGAACAGGAAAAGAGAATTTTATCTTTTAGACCTTAACATTTATAGAATTTTAAAAGTGACAGTGGATTGGAGGATGACATTGTTACTTCTCCAACCACACTGGTTAAACTCATAGTTCATTAAAACTCTCCTCCTACAGAGAAGAATGTAAAACAATCATTATTTACATGAAAATGCGTGAGAAACTCCATTACAAGAATGTAAACATCAGAAGGCTCAGAAAAACTCAAAAGAACAAAGCAACACACCCTTCACCAGGAATGAACAATTTTCTAGGATTTTAGGTGAGAGCTACAAAGCTCAAAATGCTGGTTCAGGAATGGCTCTGCTGATGGTCCTGTCACTGTGTGGCAAGGGAAAGCACTAACTGCAGCTCTTGGCTGTCTGGGAGGCAATCTGCTCTAACAGGAGGCCTGCTGAGCAATCAGAAACATCATTTACCAGCCTCCCAACCAGCAGACACTGAGACATTCTCAGAGAAAGGGAAGAGGTTCAAGAGGGGAGGAAAAATGCCTTTTTTAAGGCCACATCTTTATATTTATCAGCGAAACACAGCCAGGAGGAGGAGGAGGAGAGGGAGAAACAGCCACTGTCTCTATTCCATGGCACTGCAAGATCACCACCAAAGTGCTGGTTGCCTTATTCACATTTTGTATCAGATATTCAGCTCCACAATACCCAAAAGTCCTCTTGTTCCAGGAAAAGTGGGAAGAAAAGGACTAATAGGTTAAACTGAAAGGCCCCAGTCATACTTTAGTTGAAGTCATTCCATGAGCTTTTGGTGCAAGTTCAAAAAGACACTCTGAAAGCAAATAAATTATCTTGCAATTATCTTTTTTTCTGAGATTATGCAACGGTTTTGATGAAACAGTTCACGATGAATTTAAGTTTCAACATTCATTTTCCCAGTAGTCTTGTAAACACATAAAAGGTCACGACATATAATTTCAAATAAGGAAAAGCAATTATTGTAAGGAAACCTTATGTTTCAGAGCAAGCCAGCAGCTAAAGAACTACGAGCAAAACAAAGCTGAGTGAACGTCACAGGGTATAATAAAAAACACCTCTTGACTTCTCTGCACAATGAGATTTGCAGCAGTCATAAGGAATACTTGGCACAGGTGCTCATTTGAATTAACATTCCCCCACCAGTATTACCACAGTGAAATCTCAGATCATCTACCAGCAGGTTGTCTGCTTATAAAATTCTTCTGAATGTAGATGCCAATTAAAGAAAGTATGTTTTTATTTATTTCAGAAAAGACAGAATAATACAAGTTATTTGCTTTTACAGTACCAAGAATATGTTAAGGGATTTCTACACTTGTAATACACCAGGGATTCAAGCAGGAGTGCAGCCTCCTTTTGCACACACACATTTTGAGCAGTTTGGACTGTTTGTTACAGTCTCAGTGACACAAAGGAAGTGTGCTCAGAACAAGGATTATCACTGCCCCAAGAGACCATAATCTTACAAGAAGTCTTAGATAAGATGAGACCCAAGTCCAGATTTCCAAGAAACCTAATCAAGTAGTGTCTCTCTGTTCTCCTTCACGCCTTACAACACTGATGAAACAAAACAAACAAAAAAAAAATAGATGTTTTAGATATGATATAATAGCAAGAATCAACAGAGCAGTGTAGGGAAAAGATCTTGTGAGTAGCATTACATAAATACCAATCGAAGAGAAGTGTTTAATAAATACTGGTACCAAGTCTGTCAATAAAATTCTAGTCATTGATGCCATCTCAAAGCTGGCACAATAGGAGCTATTATTGAAGAAGGATTTAGATTAAAGCACAGCTGCCTTGCAGACTAGTTCCGAAATACACCTAAAAGAGAAGGGAAACAGCAATGTGACTTCAGCTTGGCATTTCAAACAAAGTCACCACAAATTAAATAACGTGAGCTCATCACTACAAGGCCAGAGCAATACAGTCCTGCTTCAAATCCAGATACCTGATCACACACAGCACTGATCCTCCTTGGCACTTCAATGATTTCCACTGAGCTGTAGGTAGGTACTTCCTTTCAGGATCAGTTCAGGAAAGATGATTTTCACAGACAGAAATGGGACATAGGAGCTCAAAAGACCCTTAACATGGGCCTTTTCACATGCAAATTAATGACTGGAAACCATTTTTTCAGGAGATGCAAAATGCTGCCATATGACTGTATTCTCACAAAGGCAGGCTCCACAGTCTGTGAAACAGCCATTCCAGAGTCAGAGCTCCTTGCCTTCCCCTGCCACTGTTCATCCCTAAAAACCTCCTTCTCACTCACCTAAAAAACGGACATGGCTATTACATGATAAGGATCTTGCAAGCTACAATGAATATCTAATTGTACCATGGAATATTGCTATTGTAGAAAAATATAAAAATGCACCAAGTTTTGGCAGTGGAGACACAGACATTGGTTTGGGACTAATTTGCTTCCTTGGTAGAAAACTGTTTCCCTCTAATCTTTTTGGGGGAATAGTCAGGCCCTTCATTTACATAACAAAGTGTGAAGGTGAGGAACTCAATCCCCAGATTCCATGCCCTCAGGATCATCTCTGTGGCCTTGTTTCTTCTGTGGATGAGATCTCTGCACCCAAGACCCTGCTACTTAATTTTTCATCACCTTCCTACAGTGGGGAAGCCCATGTACACTTCAGCCCATGCCCCAGTACTTGGCCTAAGATCACTTCACTTTGTGCTAGAAGTGTTTCATTACCAGATTTTTAATAGAGGGGAATAATTCCAGTTCTGGTGGGAGCATGGAAAATGTTTGTAGCCACCTAGCAAGTTCAAACCCAACTGCAAAGATCCAAGACTACAGGAATTGCTCAGAGCCCCAGGAGGATAACCCAGCAGTGCTCTAACATCCTATCACTCACCAGCAGGAAATGGCCAACTGCCAATATGCCACTGGGGTGCCAACCTGCTTCATTTCCTTCCTGAACTGCAATTATATTTTGGAATATAGTGGATCTCCACAGACTTCAGCTGGAAGAGCTTTAAAATCTTCCATTCTCACATGGTGGGCAGATCACTGTCCTTCAGTACTGCATCAGCCTGAGCAACTTCTTACTCACATCTCCTGTTCAGACTTGGTCTCTCTGGGAGGGTGGGCATTGAATTTGAGTTGCTTTAGGAAACACTGGTTTGCAGGCACTGAGTGGCCTGGGCAGCAGACTTCCAGTGTGACCCATGGCTTGTTTCTGGCAAGGCAGTGTATTCTGTACTCTCAGCTACTTCTGTGTGTTTCTGATTCATAAAATGGCTTGGAAGGGACTTTAAAGACCATCTACTTCCACCAAAGCTTAAAGTGTAATTATCTGAAAAATACAGTTTATTCCTCCATTAAAAAAAATAGCATTTCAAATAAAACTAGGCACTGCTGGTGGCACAACATTTTTTTTTTTTAATCTGCTGTTCTCGGGCACACATCTTTTGCAAGAATTAGCCTTTTGGGATAGTATTTTCTCAGCATACTGTATTGTTAGGTATTTAACAGGAACATTGGGTATGGAATATTCTGAGGTAGGAGAAAAGGAATTGGTAGGCTTTTTTTCCCCTTTTATGTGAATAAAATAAGTGTTACACATATGTAATCTATGCATGTACACATTCCTAGTTACATTTAACTAGGAATGTTGTTTGCAGCACAACATACAAGTATTCCTCCTAGTCATCTCACTGAATTTTTTCTTCATTTTCTAAATCAAGCTATTTGCAACATTATCCCTTTCCAACAGAAGGAACACTTGTTTTCCTCACTGCAACACTTAAATCCTCAAGCCCAATTACAGCTGCTTTTGCCAACCTCTTACAACTCATTTCTGCCATTAAAGAACCAGCCAGCTAGACTGCAGCACAGACCAGCAGATAAATCCCAGCTGAGAGCAGCTTATGAGGCTGTTAGTGCAGGAAACCACCAGCCACCACTTCCCAAATGAAACAAAACCCATCAGTTCTTCATCCCCTCCCTCCTGGTTGTCAGGAAGCAGCAATTGACCCTGGCCACAGCCCCCTCTTCTTCCCTGTGACCTGCACCAATGACTTCCCAGGCTCCTCTCCAAGTCACCAGGAGAGGAGAAGTTTTCATCTCAGCAATGCACAGCTGTTGCTTTGGCAAAGTTGTGCCTATATTCCCAAATAAAGGTATTCTTGTCTCACCAATGAAGTTAAAGTCTGAGTGAGAGGCTGCCTGTTAAGGTAACAGGGAGATGTATTTGGAGTTACTTGACATTTTGGCAAAGGTGGAGAATTCATGCTTGGGTAGCACCTACCACATGGAACAGCTATTTGAATTTGGCCCATACTGCTTCTAACAGTTTAGCTTCAAGAGGCTTTTCTGCATAACTTTTTTCTCTAAAACATCTCATAGCTTAGAAAACAGACAGGACTTCATTTTTGCTTGAACATATAAAGCTGCAATGAGGAGTCTTAACCCCAGTGAAAGACAACATCCTTTCTAAGAGAGAGACAGCCACAGCTCTCCTCTAATGGCAGCATTTCTACATCTGAGAAAAGGCTATTAGGAAGATACTGCCTTGCAGTGCTATAAAAATGAGTTAAAAGCCATCTTGCTGCTAGGTATTTTATATCTGCAGCTACTCAGAAAAAAAACCTGTCATCTCAAATTTGAGAGGGGGAAATGTACAACACATCTTCATAGGTGGAAAACAAAAAAGGAAAGGTTGCTTATGCATAATATATAATATCACCAACAGGTTTCAATATATGAAAATACTGTTTAATATTTAAAGGGCTATTATGTGTCCCCTAATGCCAAATGATGCAAGGTCAGCTGTGCATGAAAAAGAATGACATTTTCAAAGGGAGCTGTATCTGGTGAAGATAGTGTGGCAATAATGGAGCTGCTGTCCTTACGTCTTCTGACGTGTTTTCTTTCTAACTCCCTGATCTTAGGTGTTGAGTTGTTGGCAATAAACAGACATTTCTGAGCCTTTTCTGCAGGCAGACTTGCAGAAATGGGTGTGCTACATGCACAGAGACCGTGCTGCACTCCATGATTTGTTCTACTGCAGTATTTACTCCCTGAAGGCTCTCAAGGGCTAACGAGGTTTGACACAGGGGCACACCAGGGGTGCTTTGTCTGTGCCATGGCATACAAATGAATTTCCCCAGACACACTAAGATCACAAATGCAAGATAATTTCATTTCCCATTGCATTACTGCTCATTCTTGATTAGCTCTGCTTCCTTTACCTGGATTACACATTTGAGTCAAAAATTTGTTTCATATTTCAAGTAAGCAGCTTTGTGGGTAAAACCTGGCTGTCTGCAAAATACACTCAAATTGGCCCTCCATTGGTAATTTAAAAGCCAACCATTCTGACACAGCTAAATCCCACATGGAACAAAGAAAGGTACCAAAGAGCATGTGGAATGCTGCCAGAAGCTCTAAAGGAAACTGTAGGATCTCCACACCTCCATTTGCCCATCCTCATATCAGCAAGCAAGAGAAAACTTTATGTTCTTCTGTACCAGTTTAACCCACCACAGCACACAGAAACTGCTTGGATGCCCACAGGTGAAGGAGAGGCTGCACTGGGAAGCTCTGCCCCACAGGCCCTCTAAACAACTCTGGCTGGCTTTGCCCAAATAGCTCTGGTGCACTCCTAAAAACATACCCTGCTAACACTGCTGCATCAAACCCCCCAAGAGTTCAGTCTCAAAGATGTGCCTCATTTCACAACATAGTCAAATATACTGTCCAAGGCAGGGGAGTACTCACCCAGTGAAGACAATTCACAGGCTAAATAGCCCAGTAATAAAGGAATACAGTGATCTTCAAGCCCTCGTGCAATAAAACACCCTATTATTTGTCTAAATTCAGGAGTGTGCTTGTTATAAATGTAACTGCCACGGTTTGTGATCCATTAGTGAACTATTTTATATAAACCACTGTAATAGCTTTGTGATTTACACTTACTATTTAATACTCTTTCCATCAGCAGCATTTTGGCAGTGATTCTTGTTGCAAGTGTTCAGTGGAGAATAATTTCCTTGTAGTCGGTAATTGCCACCTCTCAAACAATTTCAGCCTTTTAGTATCGATTTTTAGAGAACTTTATGAGGAGTCCCATATGAATATTCATCAAGTATTGTATTACAAATATGACTGGACCAGCAGAATAGATCAGATTAAAAGAAAAAAGATCCTTACTAATTACAGTATACTCCTAAAACATGAAAGAAATTATTACTAGGGTATTTCAGAAATAAGGCTCCTAGCAATGGCACCTGCATTTCAGTCAAGCTTATCTCAGATCAAAGTCTTTGTAGGGTAATTCTAACATATTAATTTTAGGTTGGACTTACAACACAAAATTTACTTTTTTTTAAAATTTTTGCTTTACTCCAGGTTCAGCCCTGGTGGTTTTCATGAATCACTTTCACCTGAAAGCTTCCTTAAGGACAATAAGGTCAGAAGCTAATGTAAATGTGGATAACTTGTCAGTCAACAGGCACTCACAGCAGACAAGTCTTGCATAGGAGAAGTGTGGAGTGAGAAAGAAAAGATGGACAACCAGATCTTGTGTCCATTAACAGAACACATTTCCCAACTGTTTAATCAGGCTATACCCCAAATGGTTTCACATGACAAACCCCTGACACTTTGTTTTTTGTAAAATACAAAAAACAGTGTTTGTAGAGACAGAACTTGTACAGAAGGAGCTGCTTCAGGACAGTAACTTCCACAATGTGCAGGACTTTGAGATGGTGAGAACAAAGATCAATGGTAAACTGTGTCTAGGAAATGCCTGCAATTACAGCCTTCAGAATTAGATAGAGAGGAAGGCAAGAGGTGAGAGGATGAGCATTTCCCACAAGTCTTCCTCCAGTAATATATTAGATCTTTCACCAATTATTTGCCACTTAGGAGTAAACCAAGATTCAACCAAGTGTTAGGAATTCATATAAAGCAACGCTAAAGGAAAATCTCCATCCTTCGTTGGATGCAAGGGGAAACAGTGACAGAGGATAAGGAAAAGGCAAGTTCTAGCCTGTGTTTTACTCATTTATTGCATTTGGAAGAGCACACACTGGAAAGGTGTATAATCATTGAAGGGACCATTTCTGTGATAACCTAAAGCTATGAACTTATATTTTAACAGAGAGAAAGAAACATTATCTATATTGATCAACCTCCTAGTTCAGAACATTTGGAAACTGATACTGCTTTTTGTCATCTTTGTGACATCCCTTCAAAAATATGGGATACATCTCTCCAGGATCCATGCTCATATGGAATATTGAGACACCAGTCAGTGGCTAATCCATAGAAGATACCTTTCCTGTTTAATGTCATTTATCAGAACAATATGACCAACTGGCAAAGAAGTGTGAGCCTGATTACAGATATTCCTGTTCCACTGTCAGCTATCAAGGTTACAGTTTTATTCCCTACATTACATGTTTATGCTCACATGAATAAGCAATGTATTCTAATATACCACTGATTTAACCTTTCTCTTCCTCAAGCAAATAATTTTAATACATAATTACAAGTAAACATTTAATGTTTGCTTAGAGTATAAACAGTTTAAATACCCAGTTAAAATGCTGAATGTTTTTGTGTTAGAGACTTCTGAACTTATAACACAAAAAGTAGGAATTTGATTTTCTAATCCATTTATATGCCATTTGAAGAGACAATTTTCCTCTAGAATTTCTTCACCTGGCATGATTTAAATAAGCACAAAACCTGCAGTAATCACTGTAAAACAGCTCAAAGTAACGATCTGCCTGTAAGTAGCTAAGCAGGAATAACTAAGCACTGATCTACATCAGCACATGCCCTGGGCTTGTGATTTGACCAAGACTTTCCCCAGACCTCTGACACTCAGTTCAGGATCCCCTAGGAGGGTCCATGTCTTCATGAACACTCAATGCCAAAATACCCAAAGGAAAACACAGCCAGGTACTTAACTGCCTAGACTGCATGGAGAAATTTAGCTCTGCTTTGCATGCTGAGCTACTCTTTGAAATTGAGCTAACTAAACTACTCAACATCTGATTTACCATCCTACCCACCTCAAAGATGAGAACAAGCAGCTAGAATACAACTTATATTTGCTTTAAAACACTGATTTCTAGAACCTTTCCTCTGATTTCCACATTCCACTGGCAGTGTTCTCACTGGTGGTACACCAGAACATAACAATGCAGGACTTGAACACATCCCAGCATGCAAGCACCCCACCAGGGGGATCCCTGCTGGCCCCACCCTGAACTGAGAGTGCCCTGCCTTGCTGGAAGCTACTCCTGGTGCCCACCAGAGGATGCTCAGCCAGGGACAGGTGGGAAGGTCTTGATGCCACAGGAAAGCTGCTGGCAGTGCCAGATCTACACTGCTGCGTTTTTTATGCCTTTTTTAAACACTGCTTTGCCAGTCTTAATTTCAGAAGTCTCCTGGTCATTCTGACTGCAGGCTGCCTCACTTCCAGAAAAGCAGTTTGGGACCAATGTGCTGGTCCTTTTGGGAAGGCCAGCCACACACCCACTGATGGAGCTGCTCCTACCTTGGCAGGTGGAGCATCCAGGCTCTTTGCCATGGGCAGGCTGAGCTAGAACACCTCATTCCTGTAACTTTTTGTAGACACTGACATTTATCAACAAACCTGAATTGGTTGAGGCAAGTTATATTGCAGGCAAGAACACGGGATATTATAATTGGTTACTCTAATTTGTATTTTCTTTAAAAAGTTACAGATTTTTCCTAGTGACCTGTACAGCTCAGCCTACTTTGAACTGCTAAGTGTCACCATGCCTAATATCAGGTTTATTAAACCACGAAGTTCTGATGTTTCCTGTATCCATGTGGTGCTTCAATATCCAAGGATCTATTACTAATTCTGACAGCAGAAAGGGAACTTTTCTTTTCTTTCTGTAGACTATCTAGTGACCATTTTGAGGTCCTTTTGCGTGCAAAGCTGATCATCCAGGAATCTGTCTTCCCTCCAAGCCATGCTTCAGGTCTTTTCCCTCCTCCCACCTTCCTTTTATCTGCTGAAGTGAATGCATGCCTTGTTCTCAGAGTGCTTGCTCCTCACACAAGTGCCTGAAAAGCAGTGGGAATGCTAAGTGCCATGTGAGATCATCTTGAATAGGATTGAGCCTGAAAGCTCTTCAGAAATTCAGATTTACCCTTGTAGCAAAAGAATATGAAATATGTTAGGCCCAGCTACTCTGGCCACTCATTTATGCTAATGGACTTCGATAGGAACTTCTCTCATCAACAGTTGTTAATGCCTCTTCAGAGTGTTTCTGTATAGGCCTAATAGTGTGGGGAACTGAAAGACAGCCAGATGAATTATGCTTTCACAGTAACATTATCCTGTCGTTTTCTCATTGTTCCAACTTGAAATCAGCACCTCAGGTTAGACTGACCTCAAATGCACATCAGAACCTGAGCCTTCTAGCTTTCATTACAACTTCCTTTATTCTGCCCATACTATTTACTCTAAAATCTAATCTGTAAGAAAACAGGAATCAGACATGAATAGGAATAGCCATGTTGACTAGAACAAATAACATTTAATGAAGAAAAGCCATTCATCCAAAATCCTCCCAGAGCAAAGCAGTGACTGTCTCAATAAAACACTGAAATAGATCCCAATACAGTTGGTTTGTGCTGCCCCAATTTTCCAAAGATACATTGACTTAAAAGCAAAATACAGACTGTGAGAAACTTCTCAAAAAGCTCTTTCCTCACATTTTTTTACAGATGAAAAGAAGAATCAGAGCAGTCACAAATGATACAACACTTACCAGCATTTACAAACAAGTAGAAATAGAAAGTGACAAAGAATATAATCCCACTGGCAAGTGTGATCATACAGTGAAGTCACACAAAGAGGCAAAAGCCAGACTTTCACACCCATGCCAGTCCTGAGCCTACAGCAGGGCATTTTGGAGAAATGAGCTAAGCAAGAAGCCTCAGAGAGCTTTCAGACATTCTGTGCACTACTTTAAAGAGGTAGGGCTGCTGGTGCTGAGCACAAGAAAAACAGAGCATCAAGGATCCTCATCTAAAGCTGTTCTTTCTCCCTTTGGTAGTACAGCACTACAAGTTTGTTCAGTAAATCCATCATTGTTATTTTCCCAGGAGAGAGAAGAGAAACTGGCTTTATAAGAGTTGCATTCCAAGAGTCATAGGTAATTAGCAAACTGAAAACTGTCAGAAGATTTTGGCAAGCCCAGGCAATAATGACTCATAACAACAACTTTTTTAGCCAAGGAACTTTCTATACCTCTCTCATCCCTCCTTTCTGTTACATTGTGCAGCCTCCAGCTTTCTACTGTCACCTGCAGTTCATGGTTTTGTGTGTTTGGAGTCCACAAGTCAATTAAAAAGAGGTAAATCTATTAAAAAACAAACCCCCACTCTCTTGGCAGCTGTGGGTCCTTGCTAAGCAGGATGTTCTCAGTGTAAGACCCAATGACAGGATGCATCCATTTAAAGTTTACTTGCTCACCTCTAGCATCATATTAATATCCAGGGAGTCAAGCCCTTCAATAAGGCAGAATATTCTTGGATTCAACTAACCCCCTCCTTATTTTGGAAACTCCTTTTTGGAGAGAAAGCAAGGCCTATAAAATTAATCACATTACCAAAGGTAAACCGATTGAGGTTTAATTCTAATGTTGGCGTTGACTCCCAGAAAAAAATGGTTTCTTGTAACTATATTTCACACCTGCAACAATTGCACTCTGCAGACACACAAGGGTTAATTAGTTATAATTCCCCTTGAACAATGTGAAAATGCTATGTAAGTGCTAAATGCCATAAATTTTCCCAATAATGAATTGGCATAATTCCTAGACTTGATTACAACTTGTCCAAAAACTATGCATAATGCATATCATACACAGGTCCATCATGCATTATATATGGCCTTGAGCAGCCTGGAGAACAGATATTAGCCTAAGTAATCCACTCAGTATTTTGCTCTTTCTAAAATGGCCCAGAATTAATAGATTGTAAAATATGTATCTTTGTTCTCCCCTATCTTTGCTTGCACTTAGCATGGTAATAAAAGTTGTTTCTTTAATATATGAATTATGCGTTATATATGAGTATGAACTGTGAAAGGCTCACATGCAGCAAGACTAAATTGGCTTTCATTCAGTTTAGACAAAGTGCAAAAAGAGTTAATAATTGGAGTAATAATGCTGTTCTGATTATATAAGTTCTACCTCAATACTGTGTAGCAACACACAGCTTGGGAACCTCATAGGAGTTAACAAGTTACCAGATGATTGGGCATTATCCCCACACTCACAAGGAGCAAAAAGAAAGGATGAAATTAATTAAATTGCCCAAGATTAAATAAAGGGCCAGAGTGAGCTAGAAACACGCTCAGTCTCAATTTGCTGGTTACCAGTCACACCTCCAGCTCTCTTATCAAAAGGATTTCCTTTCTGATACAGCTATTGTTGTATCTTGTTATTTGTCAAGAATTAACATCTCCACAATGGTCACGTGGAGAGACAGCTCTGAAGAAAGCAGCTATTAACATTAGAAATTCAGACAACTCAGTGGAAGAGCAGCAAACAAGACAAAACACACCAGAATGAATTTGCAACAGGAACACAAATGTTTGTGGGAAGAAGTCTCTAGCAGTAATCTCCCTGGACTATCAAGGCCAATAAAAAAATAACAGCCCTGGAAGAAAGGAAGCATAGCCTTGGAAGCTCTGCTTTTATTTCACTTGCATGATAACACAAGAAAATCTGGTGCCTCAATCATGCACAGTAACTTGTGTTTATAATTGCAGACAATAAGGGCTCTGGCTGCTGGGAGGGACTCCATTTCTAAAATAAGACCATAAACATTTGTGGAGCCACATGGGAGCAATATTTCCTCTACCAACTTAAATTTCTCTTCTTGGGCAGCTGTCACTGGCAGGAAATTTTGGGGGTAGATTTTCTTGACTCTGCTTCAGCTCTGGACTACTTCCCATGAGTTCTCTAGGACCCTCATTCACATCCCTAGTAAAAAACAGCACAGAGCCACAGAAGGCTTTTGTTACGTTGCAGTGGCAAAGACATCTCAGGCATTCTGAGTGCTGGAAAGGAAAAAACAGGACACAGGAATCATCCTCCCATCCTTACCTTCCACACATCTGCCTGTTTGCTATGCTGTCAGGAGAAACAGGCTGGAAAGGAACCTGAGCACCTCCTAAATTCCCCTGCTCCCCTCGGTTTGTATCTGTAGTTAAGAGCTGCTACATGCTCAGCCTCAGAGTAGCAAGCCTTAAGAGCAGGAATTATTTAGGCATATCTTCCTCAGACTTTTCCTCTTGCTAAACTTCAGCTGGACTGCTGCTCCTTGCAGGGTGTCCAGAGTCTGCAGCTGTTGGCAAAGCAAACAGCACTCCAGCCTGACTGCTGTGCTCAGAGGGGAATGTTCATCCCAAGTGTCACCCCAAGTGCCCAGAACACAGACAGGAGCAGCACCTCTCCCTCCTGCTGCTGGCAATGCATTGCAGCCTGAGCTGGGCACTGCTGGTGCCACAAAAGCAATTAATCCTTCATGACTATTTGCTCCTTGGCTTCTGAGGAGTCCCAGAGAAGTCAGGTAATGCCAACTACACAGCTCCTTTGAGATGTGCCTCTTGTCAGCTATTTGAGCCTCGCTGTTTTCAGGGAATACTATCAAATAATACTTTAATTTGCTTCCAGCTTGGATCTCAGCTCAAAGGAGAGCTAAGAGAAGCAGCTGAGTCACTCAGATTGCCCTGATCCCTGCTTCAGAACTGTTTGTAAATCCCAGCTTAACAGGCATCTGGTGAAAACTTGGCAGACAACTTTGCCCAGTGGCAAAACAAAAAAAAGTATCTATTTAATCCTTGGAACATTTGCAGTCTCCAGACAGCTGACCAATGAATACTAAGCTGCTTTCCCCAAATATGCAATTTGTTGGCAGTCTCCAAAGGGTTAAGGGCTAGATTTAATTGCTAATAAAATTGAATAAAATATTCTCAAAGGAATTAATGGGAATTGTTTCAGGCTCCAAACTCAGCTAAACCAGTTTTTAATTAAGCTATATTTAATAAATAACATCTAAAACAACTGTGCTGCTTTCTTAAGGCTAAGGAAAGACTGAAAGACTCTCAAAATATTTTTTTGCAGACTTGCTGACTGCAACATAGAAGAGGTTGGACAGTAGAATAAAGCATTGATTTTAATGAGATCAACCTTGCTGTGATAGCTTTGATTTCAATTGAGGTAGGCCAGGTTTGCAGCCAATGAGAATATTTGAATATTTTATAACAATCTGTGATGATCTCTATGCAATAATGCAGGAGGCTCTTCCTTACACACAGGCTTTCTTATTGGAACATTTTCCAATCCAGCATGGAGAAGCTTTTGAGCACTTGGATCTGGGGCTCTGTTCTGTTTGTGCAGTGCCTGGCAGAGTGCAGCTCCAGTGCACAAACAGGGCCAATGGGTACTGCAGTAACACAAACCCAAGTGATTTACTTACATTTCACATGTCTTCATGTCACAAAGCAGATGCTTCTCCTGCCACGTGCCAAGGGTTGCATGCAATATCCTTCTGACTCAGCATGTGTGAGAGGCAGCAGAGACCTTCCTGACAAACCATATGGCACTTTTATTTAGAAAGTTGTGTACTTTGAGATGTACTGCCTGAGAACACGCTTGTCAAACGATTGTGTGGTCTACAAACACAGAATAGTCTTAATGTGGTGGGAAGTGGGGATAAACTGCAGCCAGGCTCCAGCTCAGTCCCACTGAAAGGAGCCATTCAGCCTGTCCAACAGCTGTACCACCAGCCAGGTGTGCTAATTCCAACCCATCCTAAGCCTCTCACCCTGCTCATCCCCACTGCTGTCAGCTATGAGTCACTGCCACTCTGAGCTCCCCTCCAGCCTCTCTGACCCTGGCAATCCCTGAAGGAAACAGGATTGTCATCCTGGAAGCCAATGTGCTAGGCAGGCAGGCCAGGTGAGCTATTGACTGGGCAGCTAATTAATGCATTTAGCTGCACTAATGAACTAAGCAGCTCATTAGTGCAACTACAAGAATGATTTGTGTACAGTAAATACTAGCAAAGCAAAGTTCTGCAGCCCTGTACTAACTGGATTAATGACTGCTCTGCACAATGTGCAAGGGGCAAACACAATGGAATCCCAGGCATCTTCTTGCTCTTTATTTTCCACCTATTTACACAGGTCCTTGATGTCAGGACCTAGAGCATCTCCCTCCCCCCCTAAACTTCCAAAGGCTGATCAGCTCTGTGAATAAAGCCAGGAGCTGCCTCAAAAGCTCTGCTAAGTTACCTTGGGGAGGGGTTTCCCCCTTCCTGCCCTCAGCTCCCTGCTAAGCTGAGGCTCTCACCCCCATCCCCTGCCTGGAGTCTTTCTCAGCTGTGTCACACAGCCATGCCCATTTCTGGCTGTGGAGCCCCTTGATCCAAGCCCTGATCCACAGACTGACATCCCAGCTGACCACAGCCTGTCCCCAGAGGGACCTGATGTCCTCAGAGGCAGTGGGACAGGGTCTGGTTGACAAGGAATGCCCAGAGCCTGCAGCTCCTGGTTCCCCAGCCAGCCATCAGCCCACACTGCACCTTGATATTCAGATTTAATAAATGTATGACAACTTACATATATACAAATTTCCTAAATGGCTCAGAAAATCTCAAAGCAAGAAAACTAAAAAGCACCCAATACAGACATGCATAGTTACCCAGGGGACAAGGGCATGTAACTCTTAATTGGGATTTTAAACTTCAAGAATCAAATAGTAGCTCAATTACTACTCTTAATACATCCAGCTAGAGAATTAAAAATCCTTTCCTATCACAACAAACCCACGGAGGCTGGGTTTGTTTCTTGTTGAAACCTATTGTGACTTGCAGTCAAAAGATGACATCCACTCCATCAACCATCTGAACTGCAGGCAGGAACACTTCTATTCTAAAGAAAGTCATCTTTCCATCAGCTTTAGTTGTGTGGGCAAGGCCCTCTAAAATAGCTGCTCTTCCTGGTCCAACAGGGTCACAGCAGAGTTTTTCAGAATGAACAGCACTATAATCAGGCCATTTCTGTTTGCCTTTCTAACAGAAAGTTTCTCAAAACACATTCTGCACAAGAAAAGTCAAGCAGTTCTTTACTCAGTGCCAATAGTAATTTTTCTCCTGCTCACACATTTAGAAGTTTGCTTGCAACCTTTCCAAATGATTTCTGATCCAGGAAGAGCAGTGGATATTCAGTGCTCTTTTATCACAGAAGAGCTGGGAAAGCACAATTAAAAGGAGGGGTGAACAGTGGAGAGTATCACAGAAGCTGCAGGCTTTGTAAATAGTGTCTAAGGGACTGCCTACCACTGCTGAAATGCACTTTAATTCACTTTGGAAATAGTGCTCATTCCACACCTGAAGCAGTCAATATCCTCACAGCCCAGCTCAATTGCTACCATGCACTGGTTCTGTTCACACAGTGCAGGATTGGATGGCAAGCACCCACAGCAGCCAGTGGGGCAGGTGGCTCAAGGGACCAATCCTCCACTTTTCCAATCCTCCACTTCTGACAGCGATTGATGGCCAAGGCACCTGTACTCCAGAGGGCCAGGTTATCCCAGCACTGCTCCCTGCTGCTTCTACCTACACAGGGACCCCTGTCTGGGTCTAAGCCAGCCATGAGCCTGTGCCCCTTCCAGATACTGCAGCCATTTCAGATCAGACATTTTTATGAGTTGCAATCCAGTGAAAGCCAGCTTAGCAAGCCCTGTTTCATAGCACTGATCTTCCTGAAATCACAGAAGATCCATCACTAACTCACATACAGGCATGCATTTGATTTTAGTTTCACCTCCACTGAAACTCAGGGAAAGGCCTTCATGAGTCCCAACAAGTGCTGAATGCCCTGTCACCTCAGATCTGTTACAGACCTGAGCACACTGAGGTGAGAGCTGTGCTGTCAAAATCACTGTGCATGCCAGAAGAGGAATACAAATTCCTCAGTTCCTGTGCCATCCCAGCACCATCCACGCAGAAACTGGGAATGTCCTGGATGCAATATCTAGGGATGTGTCAGGTGCAATACATATATGCATTATACCTATATTATATATCACAGTGCAATACATAAGCACTGTGTAAAAGCCAATCAGTGCTGCTAGAAATAGGCCCAGAAGATTGATATCAACACTTTGAAATCCACCAGGTAGCAGCCATGTGTTGATTGTCTAAGCACTACCAGGTGTAGAAGAAAAATTCCAGAGTGAAATAACAGAAATGAAAAAAATGGGGCCTCAACATAGACAGAACCAGCAACATTTTTTACAGTTTTGGTTGCACTAAAGGCTCATTAAAAAGGGAGGAAAAAAAATGCTTGTCATTTTGTCATCAGACCTAATATTAGTGTGAGAGCACCTTCAAAGTGAATATCTTGGAGGAAAAAAACATTAAGAGTACATCTCAGAGTATGAACCGGAAACTGGAGGCATAACTTCAGTTCAGATTTTTCATCAATTGGGAATTTTTTCAATTCCACATGGATGATGTTAAAATAAAATTTAGATAAGCATTAATTCAAATACTACAGATGCACCCTCTGTGTTTTTATCTAACTTTTCTTGAGAGCAGTCTGTGAATAATGCCACACTGGGGTGGCTTCATACAGGTTTNGACCTAATATTAGTGTGAGAGCACCTTCAAAGTGAATATCTTGGAGGAAAAAAACATTAAGAGTACATCTCAGAGTATGAACCAGGAACTGGAGGCATAACTTCAGATTTTTCATCAATTGGGAATTTTTTCAATTCCACATGGATGATGTTAAAATAAAGTTTAGATAAGCATTAATTCAAATACTACAGATGCACCCTCTGTGTTTTTATCTAACTTTTCTTGAGAGCAGTCTGTGAATAATGTCACACTGGGGTGGCTTCATACAGGTTTTTCACAGAATTCACTTAGATTGTTCTAGAACACTTGTTCTCCCCTCCACAAAGACATGTAAGACAAGCAATTTGATAAAAAAAAATTCTAAAGGGTAATCTTTTTTGCTTTTAAAAAAAATGGAGATCTTAAATCAGATGAAAATTATTTGCATGTGAATGGGTAACAATTCCAAGATTCAGCTCACCCTCCTTGTATACAGCTGGAGCTGATTTTTGTCCCCTCCAAGGTAGTCCGGAAATTACTTTGAAGTTTGCTGCTAATACTTCAGTTGGGATTTTCGGATTTGAGGCTGAGAAGTAAATACATCTTTGAAGCTTGGTGTACCAGGCATGAAGGGTTGAATCACCAAGTGATTAACTTCATCCACTAAAACAGCCCTGAGCCTTCACACTGAGCTTTTCAACTTGTGGAATGGAAAAACCAAAATAGAATAAAATACTTGACACAGGGAAATAATTGGTAATACACTGACAGCACAAAACTCTGAGGCCATGCACCTCTCTGTGATTCACAATACAGGACTCTGTGAGCTGGGTGAATGAATTAATATTAATAAATAATTATGTCCTGAGAGTGAAGACTCAGAGAAGCCAAACTAAAATATGCCCCAGCCTCAGGATAGGTATGTTGGAAAAGTCAGGCCAAGCCTCTGTGGTGGTGGTTCAGCTGACAGGACCTCACAATAGCAACTGTACTGTCATTCAGCAGTTCTGAGCTTCCAAGAGGAAATTGTAAGGGAAGAGGGAGCAAAGAGGATAAGAAGGATTAATTTAAAATGCACATTTTATCTTTTTACTCAGAAAACCAATGTTCAAACAATAACATCTATGCTTAAGAGATAAAGGTGAAGCTGCAGAGAAGAGCCAAAATCCATTAGTACAATGAGTGCTTCCAATTTTAGCAGTGACAGGCAGAGCCCTTCCATACAGAGGTTAGCTAAACAGTTATTTTAAGGACTCCCTGTCCTTAGTGGAAAATTAATAGAGCAAGTGTCAAAAGCCTTTCATGATTTCAAAAATTAGAACAGTCTGTCTCCACTGGGTATCTGTCCTGCATAGAGAGCCTTCACCTACTGAAATGTAGAGTGGGAAGTTTATTGAGCACCTGGAAATTAGCACAGTTGTCCTGGAATCATCACATCCACAGATCTCTGTCATACACTGCATTTGAGGAGTGCACTGCCTGCCTGGAACAACACCATTGCTCTGCTCAAGCCACTGACATTCACAGCAGCAGAAAAATAGAAATACAGCCACTCAGAGAATCACCACACACTTTGGAAACCTCCCTTGCTGGAGAAGGCACAGGCAGTTACTGAACCTGCAGAAGAAACAGTGTGCACATTTGCCAAATTTTAACTTAAAAGCAAACTCCCAAAACTGAAGTTCTTCACTCTGTGGGGATTGAAAGTTTTGCTACTCTTTTTGGGGGAATCAGGTGTATTTGGAGGTAAAACAAGGCTTACAATATGCATGGCTAAGAGGAAGGCTTAATGCTTGCTTCTACATCTCATTTGACTCCTGCAAGAAGATGAAAAAACTTGTCTGGATGTTTCTTAGGGAATCTTTTATTAATTTTTTGCATCATCTCCACAGTAATCAATAGTTGGGGTATGCTAATAGCAAACTATTGTTGGCATAATTAATTTAGCATTGTTGTTGAAAGTGTATTGCACAAGAAAGGGACATTTCATATATCATAAATGTCTGGATATTCATGCCCAAATGCCAACATTACATACAGCTGCACTTGAAACCTCATTTTGGTTTGATTATGTGAGTAATTTATTCCTAAAACAACAAAACCCACAAAATCCCCACTTTTCAAAAGTAAGCCTCAAGAAAACCGTTTGAGAGTTCACCTTGAAACCAGTTTTACAATTAATTTGAATTAAATTTCTATTTAGCAGCTAAAATAATTTCCTCTAAGTGGCATTATGCCAAATGTGATCTCTATTCCCTTTTCTAGTGGCAGAGAGCTCATGACTATAAAATAAGTGAGTGATCCAAAGGCTGCAGTGTACTGCAAAATGGATCCTGAGGGAAAATAACTTACTGTGGATATGGAAACGAGACACTTTTTTCTTTTTCTCTCCCCACAGAATAGCAGTAGCTCTGCATCCAGGGGATGCTCTGCATTTCCCCTCCTAAATTAAAAAACCCAGGGTGGATGAGCACATGATGCTCCTCGATACTGAGTAACAGCACATGCATTCTTTGGGATCTTAAAATAATCTCCCAAGGGAACACAGTGGTTCTTCTTTAAGGCTCAAGACTACATGAATGCCAAATAAAGTTTCCATGTGGTGACTAACCCAGTAGCTATCCATCATTCTGCCGGCCTGCTGCCAGTGCTAATTCCCTTTGTTGTTTTCTTGGCCTGCTTGAACCACTTATTGTCCTTTGGGTTTGCTACATACACAGTAGGAACAGCTTTTCCTTCTGGGAAGCTCCCACTAAAAGACATCTTTCAGTGGCCTCTCTTTCCTCCATGCACACAGAGCTGCCTTGCCCTCAGTATTTCAACCTGTGCTGCTCTAAGCATTTAAAGCCAATGCTGAACTGCATTTCTCCATGTGCAGCTGTGAGCAGGCAAGATACAAGAATTCACTGAATTCTTATATTGTTCTTTAATTGATCTTTTTTCTCTGATTAATCTCTTTTCTCTAATTAATCTTGTATTGTTCTCAAATTCAAAGAATTAGAATTCTTTGAGCATTCTAGTGACCATTCATACTTATGGGACCAACATTCTCCTATTTTTAGCTGTGATAGTCCTTCAACTCCTACTGCAGTGGCCTAAGCAGTTAAAAAAGTCCATACTATCACAAACATGCAACACTGAATAGTGTCACTATCCAGAAGTAACAGAGCTGCTGTGACTCGTGAGCCAGGAGAAAATCCTCAAGAAAGGAAATTTTTCAAGGAAAAGACAGAACTTTAACTGAAACCTTTCAGGGAGACTTTTTGGCACAAATGTCAGTTTCTGAATAAGCACTGAATGCCTGAAACATGATAGCTATTAAGCCTAAAATGAAAATACAAGAGAATTTTCCACTACACACCTTTGATTATGTAAAAGACCAGGGAGAGATGACTTTGAGGCACTTTGATGACAATTCATAGCTGAAATAACATCATCTAGGGATGAAATGCTTTTATCAAATCTCAGTTTCCCTTGTGAAAATAGGCCTAATTTACTGACCTTCAAAGCACTAATTTCAATCATTATAGTTTGGGCCTGTACATTTTCTATAAAGGATTTTTTTAAACTTTAAGAAGTTCATCCTTATCATCTCTGCTTGAACCAAGAAAAACCCAACAAAACTCACTTTTGAGCCCCACTCTATAACAATTCTATAATCTTTTTCTTTTTTAGGTCTAATTGATTACAAGTTCAAAGCTTTAAAAACTTCACTCTTAGCAGACTGCAGTTCACCTAAATATTCCCAATTCAAAATTCTGGCAGGGCTCTGGCCAATTTAGCAGAACTGCAACTATGACCCACAGTTTGCCAGTGATATCCAAAATATTAAAATCCTTGGAAACTCATATTAATGTAGCAATTGCTAAGAATTTAAATTGGTGTTTGTGAATGCACAAACAGAAGGCAGGAATAAAATATATTTCCAGAATATATTTCCTATTGTAAAAATACAATTCTGAGTCTGCTCTGACCCTGATCCTTCCTGCCTGCATTATCCTCCTGCTCCACTCCTGGCTCCTCTTTCTCTCTGGTTCTTGAGATTTGTAGAACATGAAAATTCATTCTCCTTTTACTCCCACACAAATCTTCAAAAGTACCCAATATCCAAATAATTAAATAAAATATACTCCCATGTGCTCAAGAGGTTTGTTTTTCCTACACCATTTGAGTCCTTTTCTCCTTTTCCTAAAATACGTGGCAGTCTCGGCAGAATGGAATTGGGATCAAATCCCTTAATTAAAAACAAGCATTTATTCACTTAGGTTTGGCAAAAATTACTTTGATATTCCCATTTAAGTAACTGCTTTGTGCACATCAATTAATATATTCACAGTTAAAATACAGCTTCCTAAGTTCCACCACCCTTCTGAAGATAATGTGATCTATTAAAAAGAACTATTGTTTCATCAACAAGGCCTCTGACAGGACAAATTTGCATTGCTGGCTTTCATTTCTCCTTGGGTGTTCAGAGGCAACATCCCTCTTTCCATTTTTTATTCATTTTTAAGTACTTATCCACAGTGTGTAATGCAGGAACTTGTTTTCATCAGCAAATCAAGCAGAACTGATAGAACATGCAAAAAGCAGGCTAAAAGGAAAGAATTGGCATTTTTCAGCACTCCTTTCATTTCAACATCTGCACACAGGATTTCACTGGAGCAGATATTTCCCTTTTCTCCCATGAGCTCAGCATATCAGCATGACTATCAGTCCCAGATTGCTCATCTAAGAACACACCACAAAGGCAACTGGTGACTATTTGTCTTTAGTAACAATGAAAATTGGATGACTTGGAGCAATCTGGGATGAATTGTGCCATCCATTTCCAGGAGAGACGCAGTAAAAACTCATTGCTTCTTCCAAAGAGTTTCTAGTTTCAGAAAGTGTGGGGTCTAACAATGTCATTCAGTAAATGTGCTATTACATTTACCCAAAAACTGATCACAGTTTTTGGAGAAAACTGCTTTTAAGAAATTATGAACTTCCACAGGATGCTTTGAGCATTTTGGATATCAATAAAACAAAATAGAAGAACATAGTTTTTCAAGTGTTGAAATAAAGTTACTCTGACCTGAAGCTTTTAAAAATAATTTCCCATAGAGGTATTTCAAGAACAACAACAGCTGAATTATTATGGTGCCCACAGAATCACAACTAACGAAAGAACATAATATGTACCTAGCTTAAAAATGCTAAGTGGCCATGTCATTGCTAATCAATAATACTCTTTCCTAATGAAAAATAATCAAGTACACAGTAAAACCCTCAGGAGTGTAGAAATGTTCTCTTATTTTTTAGAGAAGGTCTTTTTAGAAGATCTTTTATCAGTGCTCCTCCACCTATTTACAGGCAGGAAAGTGAAAGTGAGGGGAATTGTTCAGTGCCAGAAGGGACCAGAGCCCTTTCTCCTCATGCAGCTCCATCCACCCTGCCACACACCTGAGGCAATGCCAACTCAAAGCAAGCATCTCTTCAAGCAGTATCTCAGCAGAAACAGACTAATTTTACCAGTTCTCTTCTAAAATATGCACATGTGCTCCATTGTATGATCTGACATTCAAAGCTGACTAAATTATACAGTGATCTTAAGATATTTTCAGTAACACTTCTTTTACAGCTGGAACGTGCCTGACAAGTAGCCTGCAGAAGCTTTACAGCTCAGAACTTATTGAATATGTCTCCAGTATTTTTTTATGTTTCCTTCTCCTTTGTGTCCTTGTGTAACAGACTCAAAGTCAACAGTGCTGGATTTAAAAATAAAACTCAGAATCCAAACTCACACAGGAAACATCTGATTTCCAATGCTCAGCCTGATTACCTTTTTAAACCTGGCAAGGAGCCTAATTCTCTTGGGTTTCAAGGAGAGGCAGGATACAAAGTGCTCACTATTCACAGGGCATTTTAAAACCACACTTTATTCCCATAGGAGCTTCCTGGTTGCTCACCCACTCTTGGGCCAGAGGGTGGAAGAGCAATTTGATGGTCTGGCTATTCCTATTCTCTCCATGCCCCTGGCTGGTTCACCTGAAAGGAAAAGAAACAGGCAGGAATGTACTTTCCATGCTCCCAGGCACATCATGGAACTGGTGGCAGAGAGTGACACAAGCATTTTCACTCCTTCCAAAAAAAGTACAATAATTCAAATCTCAACCTGTCACCATGCCTTGCACAGTTTCTACGTCCTTTTTTTACCTTTTTTTTTTTTTCCTTCAATGTACTGTAATAAACGTAATGCTTTAAGAAGCAGTGTTTTGACAAGAAAAGTCAAGACAAGACCATGGAACTGCTCCTTTTAAAGTAATTATCAAAGTCCAAATTCATTTTAGCAAGGAAATCTGATCTTTAACCTGGTAATTAATGGAGATGATTCCAGAAAGAGAGCTCATTTTTCATATAGTACAATGACAGATCTTGTTTCCATAAATGAGGTGAACAGGCTGATGCTGCCAAGTTTCAGCCAACATAGACTGTTTAACAACCAGGGCCTTCAAGAAGTAATTTTATTTCCCATGTTTATGTACAGCTGAATTTTCTCTTGGGCAGAGAACAGACCAACTGTCAAAAGCTGTCACTTCCAAAATCCAGACACAGCACATTTTGTTATATTTGATTTATTCCCCTTGTTTTCAAAACTAACTAAAAATGCTGCTGAAGATGTAGGCAGATTATTTAGTTTGTGATTTTAATAGTTTCACTTTTAGTCAGTTTTGTCATTTATAACACATACAAAGGGCACAAGGTGACAAGTTGATAACTTCTGTAGAGGCAGCAAAAGAAATTCTAAATATGCACTGGAGCAACAGCCACCCAAGAGTCCAGTACTGAGCTCAAATACATCCCAAGATGAACACAGCAGGTTAGTAAGACACTATTTAGTTTTAGTAAGATTCTTATATTCCTTGTGATTGAAGTCAAAGCTTAACTGCAATTCAAGATCTACAAGGAATTGTCCCCTAAAGTTCCAACTCCTCAAAACACATGTGGTTAAAAAAAAAAAAGAAAAAAGGGTCCAGCCCATATGAAAATTTAAGTCTCATGTATATAATGATACTGAGCCCATTGTTTTGATGCCACTAAAAATGGGAATGTTAGAAACCAGCCCACTGCAATCAGTGAAGCTCTGTCAAGGTAAAGTGTCTCTGAACAGAGTTCATCAAGCACTCAGCATGGCAGATCATTCAAGTTTACACCTGTCCTGTAGCAATTGTCTCTGGCCAGGGAAAGTCCCATTAAAGTGAATTGCAGAAGTGATTTCTGCCATAAGGAACTGGGGAAGAGAGGGAGAGCAGGGGAGAGACATCAGTCAAGCACCCAATAAGGATATCACACTTATCAAGTGACTTGAAATAAGGTTCACCACCACACACATTACTTACTAAAGCAAAGTCAAGGCAGAAAATTATCCAACATTCAAAAAAAAAAAAAAAAAACTCAAGTCAAATCTCTGACTGCTTAGAATGATACTGTATTTTCTGGAACTGATGGATCTTGAAAGAGGTTTCACCCCATATTAGGAGCTTTTATCCCTGAAGGAGAGTACACTGAAATCTGTTTAATGCATTTTCATGAGGGCATCCTGATCTTACATTTCTAATTGTTTCATGTTAAGCTTTCTGAATAAATCTTAAACACTTTGGGTCATATTTGATGAGCAATTACAAATTGGTCTGCATATTTCCCATCAATATTCCTTCTAGACTCTCTTCCCTGTACTACTCCCAAACAAAAGCAGAGTGCAAACTGTACCCAGCCAGCCAGGTCAAGGTGATAAGCAGCATGAATAGTGAAAGGAAGCAAGCACACAGATAATTCCCACTTCTTGCCTCAGCCATGCAGAGGTGGAAGGATGGATGTAAAAAGGCTCTCTAGGCAACTGGGCCTTGAGAGGCTGCCTGAACTCCAGCAGTATTTCCAAAGCACAGTATGATTTGGAGTGATGCCTGAAGTTCAGAATTCTGCCTCCAACCTATGACCCTTCTTTCTACAGTGAGCAAATCTCCATGGAGTCTTCCCTTGCCATCCCAGATCCAGGCTTTAAGTTTTCCCACTCCCACTTCTACTCTGGCAACATGGAAGAGGCAGAGCAGAAAAGCAGTGAACTCATTTCAAGCCTGTGCACTCCATTTATGCTGGTGCCCTACAATTTCAAGAGCAAAGCAAGTTGAGAAAACAATCTTTACTTTGTACACACAGTCAGATAACGATGTTCTCTCAGGCTGACTATCCTCCCAGGAAGCCTGGGCACTTACACATTCCTGGAAAAAGTGAGCATTGAATGCTGCCTTTCTGATCTGGTGGTGTTTTCCCCTCTCTCTACATCAACAGAAAGATTTGCCATAGTATTTGCCCATACAGCTCTCAGTGCCTTCCATTAAGTGCAGAAATGGAAGTGTCAAGACAACTTATTACTATTTATCCTTGAAGCACTGTGCCTCTATTTGTCTCTCATTACAAGCCAAGGAAATGCATGAGTTGCCTGGTACCTGTGCCTTGCAGAGAACTGAATCTCTAAGGATACACCCTAAAATGCTACAAATAAACACAATGGAAAAAAACCCCAAGCATCACCTTAGCATCAGAAAACAGCAGAAGGAAAATGTAAAGGGTCTCTGGAAATATGGATGTGGCTAAACATATTTAGAAGCAAACACAATGAAAGGAGAAAGAGCCAGCCACTCTGCTTGCTGCTATAGACCTGCCTCAGGTTCAAGAGACAGCTGCACATTTGGGAATAAAGCCTTGGGAAGAGTAGAACAAGCAAGTTCTCAAAAGCCTGCAGTCCTGATAAAGAGGAAGCACATGCAACACTCATATATAAGCTTACACCTCACACAAGAGCTCACCTTCCCCCCAGGGACAGGGAGACATCATCACTGGAGGTTTCCAAACTGCAGCTGGACAGGGGCTTGAGGGTCTTTTCTCTCCTTCCTTTGCCATGACAGGCTGGACCACAGGATATCTTTTCAGCCTCATCTCTCCTGTGACTCAATTACTGAAACAGTCCCTTTACTTTTTGTGAAACAGTATTTTTCCACTGTGGCTTAAGGCTTGATTGGTCACCAAGACATTTCAATGCTAGTGTTGCTTTCCCTGTCTTTTTTTTTTTTTAAAATAAAAATTCAGAAAGCCTTCAGAGTTTCATAGACTTCAACAAAATTGCTGTTCAGGCTCTGTAGCAGCAAGGAAACCAAGCTCAGCCTGAAAACAGTATTATTACCAGGGGGCTGATATCCTATGGGAGGCAAAATCCACTTAGCAGGAGGCTCTATCTTAAATTTGCCATCCTGTAATCAGCTGTTGACAAACTGTTAATTGACTGGAGCTCAGCATCCACCAACACAAGCAAGTGTTGAGGAGGACATGGGTTGTCTAACTGGATGCATTCCCAATCTGTCATCACATTTGCAAAGCATAAGTACACAACTGGTTCATCACACAAATGGAAATCACACCTGCTCCAAGCTGTCATTAACATACTACACTGCCAGCTAACTGGGAGTGGGGTAGGAAACACATGGAGAGCAGGAGTTTACTTCCACTTCATAAAACACTGGCCACCACAGTCAGTGGAGCAGCACTTGGTCTACAAAATACGAGAAGAGAGAGGAAGAAAAAAAAAGTTATCTAGTTCTTACAGTGCTAGATCTAGGAGGCCACAGGTCCTAAGCAAATGCAAGAGCTACTTTTATAATACAAAGCACAATTAAGTTCTGGATCCACCTGCTAAAGGATCCAAGAACTATGAACAAGTTCAAAGACACATAAATAAATTCACACAAGTCCATTGATGATAGTTAAAGACAAATCAAATGCTACAGAAACCACTACTGGTGCCAAGAGTTTCCAACATAAAAAAAAATATTACACACAGCCCTAACTTGTACTCTTTCCTCAGGAAATTGCTGTTAACCTGTGTTGAGACAAGACCCTTAGTTTGACAGAAATTTGTCTCATCCAGCCTTCCAATTCTTATACTGAAGTTTAGTCAGATGAGAAAGAGGGGCCTGGTCTGACAGTCCTAACAGGGAACTAAGGGAAATGCCACAAACTCACTTAATCTTAGCAACTTTTTTCCTTTCAACTCCATTAATGCAGGATGAGTTGGCACAGGGTATTTGCTATAATTTTTAATTAGCACAGCAATAATATTAGCATTCCTTACTAGGGTATTATGATAGACAGGTGCTTTCAAAGGCAGTCACCTGTGCAAAGCACTAGTGATGTCTACAGCATTAGTGACCAGTAGGAATAAAGAGAAGATATTGGGAAAATCCCTCAGCTTATGTTTATTGTCATACAGCTTGTCAAGTACATCTGAACACAAAAATAGAATTTAAAAAACACCAGAGTGTTTCCAACCAGCCCCCTGCCTCTCCCAGGGAAATATTTCCAAATAAAAAATAGAGCAAAATTCCTATTAGCAAACACAACAATGTAACATTTGTCCTCATGTGAAGACTGGCCCGTTGGAAATGGAAGAGCAGTAGGTATTTGCTGTGTCCAAATGAATAAAGCACCAAGATGAAATGCAGAAAACACAACTGAGTTGTTAGAACAGCCCAGTGAAGGGAGCACATTTAACTCTGCTCTATTCAGAGGAGCTTGAAGGCCTTGGGCTACATCAGTCATTCCCTATTTGCATCAGCTTCACTACCTTTAGTGAGGTATTCAGGACAGCAATGTATTTGGGGTGTGCACACAGTATTTTGTATAAAAAGGCCTACACAGACCTTTTCAAATCTCTTAAAACCAGATCCTGCAAAAGAAACTGCTTGATTTCCCCATTATCTTCATTAAACCCCTCACAATGATACACTCCCCTGGATGCTTTGAGAGACCAACAACTGAAGTGAGACTGCAAAGCAGCTCAAGGATGGCAAGACATATTGCAAACTGTTACAAAACAGCAAGAGGCACTGGCAGAGAGAAAGATGATCGTTTTCAGTCAGAAAGAAAGGAAATTTTTGATCTGAAGAAATATTTTTACTGGGCAGTTACCCATATAAACTAGAGTTCCACACTCCCATTGTTTTCTCATGCCTCATGAAAGCTCAGAAGTCCAAACATCCTCTCTAACTTCTTCCCTCCTTCCAGCTTGGATTTTAACAACCCATCTTTTCATTTCCTCAGAACAAAAGCAGGTTGACAGCTAAAGCTGTGAAAGCAGCACAGCAATCTTATTAAACATGCCAGGTTTGCTATGCTACCCTGCAGAAAAATACTAAGTGATGCTAATTAGAATCCAAACATAAGCAGCTGGGTGAATCTGATGAGCACTGAAACTGCAACACTTCCAAAAGCCTTAACTGCATCTGGCCTAGGTGCATTAATATATCCACATTGCCTATCTGATTTCTCCAGGAAGCTGCTGATAATAATACACAGAAATCAGATACTGTGAAATGGGTGTTTCAGCTGAATATGACACCTGCATTCATGCTTTCAGAACAAACATACAAGACATACAAAAAGCTCTGGCTATTGACAGCATTAAACATCTCCCTTCTCAGCTCCCTTCTGCTGAGGAAGCATCAGTAATCTCCATTCCTCTGCAGGCTGAGGAATGGTTCTTTCAGAAGATCAGCTTGGCATGCAGTAATCTGCTCCCCAGAACAGCCTATTCTGAAGAAGAGAAGCAAATCCCACTCTCTAATCCTCCTGGTTTCAGTGGCAGGAGCCTGTGACGAGCACACATCCCAGTGTAACAGGATGGAGCAGTTTCCATCTGAGAAGCTTTCTCCCCTTGCTTAGGCCAATTAAACTAAAAAAACTCAACCAAACAACTTAGTGAAGAAAAGTGCAAGTTGCCCACATCCAGAGATTTTAAAGCAAGGGTAGATGCTTCCCAGTGATACTAAAGTGTCAGAAAAATGAATTTAACTCTTAAAAAGTTTCCATTCTCACCTCCCAGAGTTACATTCCAGCTCATAAAACACTGGCTTCTGATATAAGTTAGCAGCAAAAGCTTGAGCAGGGCTGAGGACCCCAGCACAGACCTGACCAGAGCAACATCACACAAAAGCTGAACCAGGTACAAACAGCAAAACTCATCAACTACCTCAAACACAGCCAGAGGATGAGCCAGGCAGAGGGCCCACCTGGCTGGGAGATAAAATGGCAGGCTAAGCACTGAAGACAAGCATAAGGCACAGCCAGAGACCAACACTCCTACAATGCAACTACAATTACCACACAGGTGCCAAACTTGAGCTAAAACAGGGCCCAAGGACCCGTGGGAAGGGTGTGGGCAGGGGGGCAGGTGAAGCTGATCAGGAATAACAGAGTTGATTGGTGCTCTCAGGGCTCTGCTGCAGCTGTTTCTTTTTAAGCCCCCTCTGCAGCATACCTCCCCCCCACCAAGAAGGTTCTAGAGACTATTAAAAAATAAGAATACAATGAAAAAATAGCAGATTAATGCTGCAGTAACACTAAGGGAGGGGTTATACTTTTATTACAGTCCCCCATGATTTGATTTTTTTTGATACTTTTGTTAAGGGATAGTGCTGAGCCCCAAAGGAAATTCTGGGCATAAAATCCACAGTTCTTCTTAGGCAGAAGAAGTAACCAGTACCTGTTACTAGCCAAAAAAGTTTTAATTGTCTGGCCTTTTGTTCACAGCCCAGATTTTACTGGGAAATACTGAACCACAAGCAACAGCAAATGGTAGGCAGACAGGAAGACTTTAAAAAATGTCTGTTACATTTCCAAATGACAGCCCTCTGTTTTAGAGAATGACAGCAGAGCTCATTTCTTAGGGTGTGGTGGGACTTGCCTGACTCCTTGCACATTCTTAGGGCTTTTTTTCCCCTTTCTGCAACAGAAATCACATACTTGCATTTCAGAAGCTGCTCAGAGGGTTCATGAATTTTAAAATATATTTTACTGTTCTCTAAACTGCAACAGAGTTTTCCTTTTCCTCTACCTCAATGAGGCATTTAATTTAGCTTCTTCCCAAACATGTGTGAAAGGAGGACCAGGAGTGCTGTCAGAAGCTGTGATTTACCAGGACATGTTTCTCATGTATGGATCTGTGTTTAAATCAAAAAATAAATGATAAATTTATAGCTACACCCTAACAGTTTGCCAAAAGTACAATTCCCTATGAAGCCAAATCAGGAAGAAATCTTCCCCTATGTTTGTGGCCAAGGCTCTGTCAGTGTTACAAGTGTCAGTGTCTGCTCAGCCATTGAATGTGGCTGCTTTCAAGATGCCTTTGGCTTCAGGTTTACACTCCTGGTGGTTTTCTTCTACAAACGAATCTTCAGAACAGAAGCAAAACATTTCCCTGTGGAATTGGTGACATAAAGAGAGAGTACCATCATTGTCTTATGCATTCCCATTTTTTCCTATTCATTTATCATGGAAAAGTCACAGAAATGGGACAACAAAATGTAAAACATCAGCTTAAAGAATATCCATCACTTGCAGTACAGGGCTCTCCTGGAATCAGCTATATAAGACATATATATATATGTGCTTATATCCATTAAATTGTTAGCAGACATAATCCAGTTGTTAGAACTGGTTTGCATTGTCCACTTGTGGAGCTGAACAGTACTTAAGAGGAGAAGGATGGCAAATGAGCCTCTGAGCAGTCACCAACTTCAACATATTCCATAAAAAGCCTGCTATTTCTAGATATCTGCTAATGCATTCTTTGGCAAAAGGGTAGCTCTGAAAGAAACTTTTAAATCAGCCCATATCATCAGCCCACACTTCAGATAAATGTGCACCCTCTACAGTTTTGCTTTTCTTTCAAAAGGAAAATCTCTTGACTTTGTGCTTGAGACCCTTGTGTTCTAGGGCTGGATCACAAATGCTCTGCTCAGGAACCAGCCCCCAGATCAAAATCAATAATTTTCCTTGTGGGGATCACCTTAATTATCAAACCATGTGTCTGAAAGTTGCAATGGGCTTAAATATTTATGGGCACTCTGGAGGTTGCATTTAATTACGGGTTGTTGATTGTATATGTGAAGATTTCTGTGGCCTTGGCAAACAAAGGACCAGAATTTTAGCTTCCTGGAAGTTCGAGTAGCCTTTTCTCTTTTTTTGCAGACAATTTGCATTTTAAAAGACTTCTGCTTTCATGTGGCTCAGCACCAAGATACAATTTCTCCACTGAACAATCTGCAGCCTAATCTAGCAGTGAGTCCTCAAGCAAGACTCCAGCCAAATCCAACAGCTCTGCAGGAACAGGGATTGCCACAGCAGGCTCACGATCACTGTCCTGCTACCTGAAAGACAAGTGCCAGCCCAGGTGACAAACTGCCCAAAAGGCTCTTTTGACAGCAGCAGTGTTTGGGCCTCTGGCAACTGCCAGCCCCAGCAGCAGCAGCAGCACAGAGCTCTGGGAATGTTCTGTACCAGATGGAGCCTGGAATGTTGTCTGAGTGGCCCATTTTTCTTGACCCCTGTAGAGAGGCATTTGCTCACCAACAGCAGAGGGGACTCAGAGATGCACCCTTGCCCAGGATTATTAATCTGTACACCACTTCTTTTTGGAGCAGAGCTATTTCTGTGACCACATAAGTTACTATGGGGTGGAAGCAATCTTTGCATTCCATTTCGTAGGAATTCTGCAGCCTGGTAATAAAATCACCTTTGTTCGGCTGCCTCATCTTTCACCTGCATTTTTGGTTATGAAAAAAATAATTTTTTCTGAACCAAGAATTTTGAACTCCACCTGGTTTACACTGCAGCATAGAAAACTTTTTGGATTGACTCCAATTTTCATTCAACTAACTTATCATAAAATCACCTCACTGATTTTCAACTCCAACTGAAAGTGATCTTGTTCCTGAAATTCCAGGAACAATTTGAGATCATTGTCCCAAGAATAAATGGCCTGAAATGTCTATTGGACACTACTGATGAAAGATAAGTGCTGAGTTAAACTCAGATCATATTGCATGTAATTCTTCTTTCAAATAAATTCTTTTCAACAGTCTCTGGGAAAGGGAGGGGAAGGAGAATTACAGTGGCAAAGCTATGGCACAATACAGTTATATAACTGTATTTCTTACATTCAGTGGGCATTTCAGTAACTTTCTGTGGACAGGTAGGTTTTTCCAGTGCCTTGCAATGTCCTGTGCAGTTGTTACCTTGTTTAAATGGTTGCCAGGGAAAAAGAAAAAAAAAAGGCTGAGCATTACTTGTCCTTGGTCCACATCATGCACTGGTAAGTGGGAAAGGAACAGGAGATCTGGTTAAACAGGAGGTCGAGGATAATGACTTTATACCTGTTTTGAAATACCTGGAAATGAACATTACTTTCCAAAACTTGAAAATTATTAGAGAAGACTGATCCCATATGAGCCTAAGAAGACTGGAACAAATATCAAGGCAGAATATCCATTAATTGTTGGGGGACAGAAATATTATTTTTCACTGCTTTTAGGTGAAGACATTTTCTTAGTGTGGGAGAAAATGCTACAAACTCTGAAAAGTGGATACAGCAACACATTGGAAAATATTGTTTCATGTATATCCTGCTGCTTTCATCAGAAGTTGCTTAATTCAGCCCAAATTCAGATTAATAAAAAAGGATATTTGCAGAGGTTAGGATTTTTGGAAGCTTTGCTTGAGAGCTACATGTAGTGGCATCTAGATTTATGGCTCTGCTGCACTATGTCTCTGAGATGCTTATCCAAAAACTGACTAGAAGCAAGAATTTGGCTTATGACACAACAGCTTTCATTTTCTCAAACTTGCCATCTTGTCAGGTGAGCTTTAATTCTTTCTGCAGGAAGTTGTGATGTATGGCAACCTTTAAGATCACAGCATCTATTCTGTGTGTTACAGAGTGCACAGCAGCTCCTCTGCCACAGGACATCTGTGAGCTTGGCCTGGGTTTACACCTGAGCCTTTGCTTCACTGCTGAGCTCCTGCAGCAGTCAGAGCAGGCTTGAAATGAGTTTGGCATTCCTGAAGTGGGACTGTGGCACTGCCTGGAACAGAAACAGCACTTACTGTGTTCACAGGACCCAGGGCAGCTTTTGGATACACAATTCCTGTGCAGTCCCTGCTGAGGGCAGCTGGAGGTCTCCAGGTCTGCCTGCCTGACACAGCTGGATTCCCTTCTTTAACACAACGTGGCTGCCAGACAGGAGCTGAAAAAAGGTTATTGTTGAAACAAGAAGTCACTGATGGTAAAAGCCATGTCTAAATAATACCCATGACATATCCAACAAGTCTTAGTTGTGTAATTAAGGCCTGACTTTTGGATTCCTGTATTGTGTAAGGAAGAATAACTCTTTTTCCTTTAATAGAATGATTCCTGATTTAATTTGGGAGCACAAGCATAACTACTCTGTCAGTGACAGGTTATACTGTAAATCCTGTCCTGGTACACACATGCCCTTCTCACAACTGACAGAAAACCAGAGGAAAACCACAACCAGTAGCAGGTACAGGAGCAGAATTTGGCCACAGCTGTTGGCACTAGATTTAATGCCTGACCAGCCTCGCCAGCTTGAGCATGCATCATAATCTAATAAAACCTAATAATACCTTTCCAACTCAGCCACATATATCAGGGTTTGGAGGTGTCAAGCCTAAAAAGAGAATTGTACTGCTGTCTTGAAGGTATTTTTATTGCTGAGAAAAAATATATTGCAAGCAACAATTCCTTACACAGCAGTTCTCTCTCTTTTCCACTTTGGAAAAAAAAGTAAGAAAAATCAAAGCAATAAAAATTCACATTTGATACGAGATCTGTCCAGATCTGATGCACTAAAACTTGAAAGCTTGTTCTCCTATGTCTTCTAAGATCTTTTAAATTCTGAAAAGGCTTGACAGGCAGAAAATGAACAGATGCACAGTAGAGGTGGGAGATGATCTTGTGGGAGGTCTCTCTTGCCTTGTGCAAAGAGAAGAGTGTGGAGGCGTGCCTGCATGCTGGGGTGCTGTGTGGGGAGAGGGAGCCCCAGCATGCACCTCTTTACAGGGCTGGGGGTTACATAAGGCTTGGCAATGCCTTCCTCTCCCTCCCCTTGGAACCTTGGGAGAGAGGGAAGATGCCAACAGGAAGGCATTGCAGGAGGAACAGGCTGTCCTGCAGGCTCCACACTTGTTCTTTGTGTGCCAGCTCCCCTGCTGAGCAGTCACCTTTCCCGAGGCAGCAAGCAGGCTGCTCCTCTTGCTCCCACGGGGACACTTCTGCTGCCTGGACAAGGTGTGCTCTGGTGTTATCCCTGCTCCCTGGAGCTCGTGGGTACCTCTGGCTGCAGGAAGTACACTGAGCACTGTTGTAGTCTGGTGCACTCCTGTTTCACACTCTGGATGACAAACTCCCCCTCTGGACATGCAGGCAAGGTGAAAAAGTAGAATTTTCAATGTTATTTAATACTACAAGATCAAGAAGAGCCACTCAGGAGGGTAGGGAAGAACTGTTGGTGCACATCAGCTTACCTGTGTAAGAAGCATAAAAGTGAGAGGTGGTTTTTTTTTGATAATGAGATCTATTTTTCCATGCTGAATACCCTTGATAACTTGTCTCCAAATCTTGGCAGGACTAGTTCTTCACATTTCTGGAGAGCAGCAAAACTCAAAGTTAGTCAGAGAGGTTCCTGAATGTCACATTGAACTGGATGTATTCTGGGGACAGTACCCTGTAAATATGATTTCCTCCTCTCATTGCATAGCTACCTTTTGGTGAGCAGTCATTAGATTCACATTCATTTGATGAATATGAACAAGAAAGCTCTTCATGTATATTATTTTAATATTCCAATGAATTCTTTAGTCTGATTTTTGAAGCACTCATATGAACATTCTTTGTCAAAAGTCAAAGTTTTGTCTAAAAGCTTTTGTTAATTTTTTATTGGATATCAAAGGCAGAGCCATGGTGACTTCCCAACAGTTACAGTGCTGTGTATTTATTGATTTATCTGTTCTAAACCAAACCATTCTCCTTAAACATAACAAGTTTTATTGTTTATAAATCCATGGTAAAGAATGCATTGAATATGTATTTTTGGCCACATCTTGTTTACTCTTTACTACATTATTTAAGTTATAAAACTTGTTTAGCATTCACATAGTGAAAAGTATATTACAACTGTTATTTGTGTTGTTTTTTTTAGACACGTGTACAAATTAAAATTGGAAATATCAACATTGCTATTGTCTGTGTGATGATAACCTCTTGTTTTCTGGTTTCACAACCAACCCATCAACAACAAATTCCAAAAGTTTAGGAGAGTAGTTCTGGAAATCCAGTAGAGAACTGGAAAAAATTACGTAGCTGGTGATATCAAGTGTATTTTAGGAAAATGAGTGTTGCAGTAATTTATTCTGGTCTAGGCAGTGTCATGAATCCATCATGGCACACAGTGAGAGAAAACATGTCAAGAATGCTGGAACACCTTTCCTTACCACGAGACACCCACACAAACTAATAATAGGACAACATTCAATAAAGTAGAAAATAAACCTAATAGAAACCAAGTTAAGAAAAGTTGGGAAAGAATTTTCCAACTTCACCCTCTGTACCACACACCTAAAATCTCTAAAGTTTTAAACTCCCTTCTTTTTCCACTAGAAAACTACACTATCAGAGGAGGCAAATTTTAGTTCAGTGAACACAAAGACACAGAAGTCTGAGTGGGAAGGGACTTTTACAAAGTCATCTAGTTCAGCCTCCCTATAGAGAAAATAGTGGTAAAACACAAAGCCCTGTCTTACTCACACAGCTCAGGAGAAACAGTGAAATTACTGATGGGGAAGTCTAGGAAACAATGTATTTTGGTGGTGGCCTCTGTGCAGAGCAAGGGCTGCTCACAGAGATAAATTATCATTCCAGCACAGAAATATTTGTGAGCTGAGTGTCACAGAACAAGAGAAAGTCAGGTTGGCATCTTTCCCTTCATGTAGCTTCACTTGTTCTTTCCATACTGTAGTTGAACTTTACATTTTATAATCAAGATTAAAACAAACACAGACTAGAATTTTTTTTTTCTTTTTTAAATCAAATTCTGTCCAAAACTTACCTGTGGAAACCTAAAGTGACAGCTTGATTCCTGAAGCTTTTCTGTAACAGCAGTGGGAGTTTGGAAGCTGGAAAACTGGAGCTATCCAGGTCTGTGCAGAGCCAACAGAGCACCACACACACAGTGTAAGGCTTGCAGCAGTGCAGGTTAACAGAAGCCCACTGAAGCTAAAGGAGAGTAAATTGTGTAAGGAAAAGAGTAACTGAAGTCATCACAGAAGCAAGAGAAGGTCTGGCCCAGACACTTGTTTTCTCTGACTGGCCCTCCTTGCTTTCTCTTTTCATCCATTTCCTAATGGATGCTCCTAATCAGGTTCAAATGAGGTGTGCCATCTCCATCTTGGCAAGCCTGACCTACTTCACGGGGATTAGCAGCTCCATGACATGTCTCCCCTGATTTAGGAACACTCTGTTCTCTTTCAGGAATGAAACCAGCTCTGCCTTCTGCCTGGTCAGCGTTTGCCTGAAATGCAAACCTCCTCTCTGTTGGATGTGGCTAGAAATTACTGATAAATTAGTTACAAAGTAAGTTTTTCTTTCCTTGTTCTTTGGAATTCACAGGAACACTCCCGTTTATTTGGAGCCTTCCTTTTACATGTTGTTCCTTCTCAGCCCCTTCATTTGCATGTTCTTTAATGACACAGCTATAATTATTTACCACCCTGTACCACCATCAAATAAAATGTTCCTCAGCCTTCCCTTTTGCACCATCAGTTCTTTGTCATATAAATTCTCTTAATTTGGCTCCACCAGATCTCAACCCTCTCTCTGCTTTGACCAATCACTTTTTCTTCTTTCCCTAGAGAATCTATAGAAAGATTAGCATGTTTCCCTCAACTTTCCCAAGTTCTTATTAGCAGCAGAGAAGGAAAAAACAAGTCCTTTCTGTATTATCTTCTCGCAAAGGAACATCAGCCAAGTGTGTGTCTTCTCAAATAATTTCTACTGCTGTATTTTTTTTTTCTCTTCACTACATATCCCAGCTCTAAACATTGCTAAACCATCCAATTTTACATTATCCATTTAGGAAGGGCAATGATAAATTAGAGAAAGGGTGTTTTTTTTTTCTTTTACAAATCACGAAAGGATTAGAAAAACTGTAATATAGAAACTCTGAGTTCATGTACCACATGGAAAATATTACAAGAATCGTGTTCTGAGAGGCTTTTACTTATTCAATCCTCAATTGGCATTAACTGCAGTGGCAAGATAGCTCAAAAAATTAAGGGAACTCTGCAGTGCTGGGAAGCTGTCAGCAAAGCTCTTCTTTGGTAAGGGCAGGTACTCTTGGACTACCTGGTGAGGAGAGTATCACTGAGTCATTGGGAGAGGCCTGATTACTCCTGAGAAGTAACAAAAAAGAAAAAAAATCTGTCATGATTCCATGATTCATGGTTCCATTTCTGCATAGTTAGAGTGGTGCTAGGGGCATCTTCTGTCACCAAATATTAACCCTGAGTCTGCTTCAGTGACAATAAAGGCCAGACCAATACTTGGGCTTTAAGGACTGGTTTGATCAAACCCAGAATCCTATGGGGAAATATGGGAGTGATGTAACGGAGCCTCATAAAATAAACTGGTAAAGTGCAACAAAATTCACAGGTGATAAACACCACTATTTCCTCTGCTGAGGGAAAAGATGTGTGAATGTTTTACCAACAGGACTTATCAGCCTTGTGTTGCAGTAACTGTTATAAAATTGTTCACCACAAGTAACTTCCATGCCAAGATAATCTCCAGCCAAACAAAGATTTTCACAACAGACAAGAAGGCAGCCTAGGCCTGTACGGCAGTCTCCTCTATTTTTTTTTTCCCCTGGTCAATTTACCAGGCTAACTAAAGAAGTCGATTTTCTTAATTTCCATTAATTAAGGGTGCAACCATTCCACCCAAGGGCAGGGCTGCTGTTTAGAGGGACCTGGACAAGCCAAAAGGATGGGGCTGGCAGGAATCTCATTGAAGTCAAGGAAAACACAGCGTTATGTGTCTAGGATGGGGTAAAGAATACATCAAGAAGTTTTCACCACAACCTGAGGAAGCAATTCTTAACGTTCAGGTTGAGGCAGCACCGGAAAAGCAGCCTAGGGGGGCCATGGAGTATTCCCGACTGAAGACATTCCAGACCCACCTGGACGCGTCCCTGTGTCACCTGCTCTTGGCAGGGGGCTTGGACTGAGCTCTGCTCCACCCCGATCTGCTCGGGGATTCTGAGAGCCCGCGCCAGCCCCTCTGGACGGGGAGCACTTGCTTTAAGGCGATCCCGCAGCGCCGGTGCCTCACAGCACCCCGCTGAAGCCATCACCGCTGTTTCACCAGCTCCCACCGCACGGCGAGCGCTCCCGACTGCAAGAAAGCTCAGGAAACCTGACCGAGCGCACTGCAAGCTGTGGCCGGAGCAGGCGCCCCGAGGCCNCCAGCCCCTCTGGACGGGGAGCACTTGCTTTAAGGCGATCCCGCAGCGCCGGTGCCTCACAGCACCCCGCTGAAGCCATCACCGCTGTTTCACCAGCTCCCACCGCACGGCGAGCGCTCCCGACTGCAAGAAAGCTCACGAAACCTGACCGAGCGCACTGCAAGCTGTGGCCGGAGCAGGCGCCCCGAGGCCCCGTCGGAGCGGCACT
>VZRH01005606.1:166689-191516 GCA_013397555.1 Urocynchramus pylzowi | reverse complement strand
CCCCGGCGAGCCGCGGAGCAGCGTGCGAGTGCTGTGCGGCTCCAACTGGAGCCTGGTGTTGCAGGGCCAGTGGATGTTGGAGTTGTGAGTAGCGGCCGCTTTCCCGCCCGCCTCGGAGGCAGCGTGGCCGGGGGGGCGAGGGGGGTTCCCTACGAGGGGTTCCCTGCGGGCATGGCCGGTGACTCCAGCCCCGCTGTGGGGAGAAGGGGGCCGCGCCGGCCTTCCCGCCCTGTGGAAGGGTCGTACAGCTTCCCCACCCCGGCAGTGGCCGCCCGGGGACGGCGTGAGGGAGGCGGCGGGCGGTGCCCGCGGTCCCCTCCGCCCGCCCTCAGCCGGCGGGCGCAGCCCGGTCTCTGCAGGGATGGCCGGACAGAAGGGGCTGCCCCGCCGGTTCCCGGCCTGTGCGGGCACAGAGCCCCCAAGGTTAAACGGGTCACTCCAGACAGAGATGGAATGAAGGACATGGAGGTGTCGGAGCGAGCCCAGAGCAGGCCACCAAGATGATCAGAGAAATGGAGCATCTCTCCTTTGAGGAAAGGTTGAGAGAATTGGGGTTGTTCACCCTGGAAAAGAGGAGGCTAGGGTAGCCTAACTGGGGCCTTCCAGTACCTGAAGGGAATTTACAGGGAAGACGGGGAAAGACTGTGTACAAGAGCGTGTCGTGACAGACCAAGGGGGAGTGCCTGCAAACTGACAGATAGTTGGGTTAAATTGGATATTGGGGAAGAAATATTATTTATTTATTATGGGGATGGTGAGGCCTGGCACAGGTTGCTCGGAGAAGCTGTGGATGCCCCATCCCTAGAAGTGTTCACGGCCGGGTTGAATGGGGCTTGGAGCACCCTGGTCCAGAGAAAGGTGTCCCTGCCCCTGGCACAGGCTTGGCACTGGATGATCTTCAAGGTCCCCTTCCAGCCCCATCCATTCAGTGGTTCTGTGAAGCACCTGTCCCTCAGGCTCTCATGTGAGTGTCCAAGGTTAAAGGGGTCACTCTGGGGATAGTGTCCAGCACTGCTCCTTGCCCCGCTCCCCCACCAGGGGCTGGCTGGGTTCTGTGTGAACTCCTAGAGGGCTGAATTCGCTAGGGAACATTTAGACAGGAGTCGGCTTCCAGAGCAGGATTACATAATATCCCAGCCTTGACTTGAGCTCGGAGTTCTCATTCAAGGGAGATGTATCAGATTTCATTAACTTCTGACTGACTGTACTGGAGCGGTGGCTTTGCTTGGGACAGGACACAGTTCTTGAAAGGTGGAGCCGAGCTCACCTGCTTGTATTCAGAAAGGGGGAAAGGAGCTTGAGGGGTTTTTTTTAAGACAGCAATGAATAAAAAAGTAGTTTAAGTAGGCAGTACAGCCACGTGGTATCTGTGGGCTGTGCAGCTATAAAATAGGATTTTGTTGTGGCATGTATGCTACTCTGTGCAAGTGCTTGAGCTTAAAACAGTTTGAACATCTGAACTCGTGCTCCCTCCTAAGTACTTATCTAGTTACTTAAAGTTTTGGCTTGCTCTTGAATTTGATTTATCTCCAGTCTCTTCTTGGAGACATGGATTATCACCTTTCTTAGGACTTTAGTGCTCAGGATCCTACTGGACCCTAGTGTTAACCAGTGAATAGGTGGCAACGATCTTGAAACAGCTGATAGAGACCCAGGGATGCCAACTGTTGTGACTGAGGATTTAGAATGCATTTTGTGTCTCTCTTCATTTATTGTGATCTGAAAGGTGGTGGAAAAAATAAATTTGTTTTAAATTGAAGATTTTTCACTTTAGAGTCCTTTGGAAGCCTTTACTCCAGTTGAGAAGTTGGTCTGTGGTTGGGAGTGAGAGGTGGCAATGGTGGCAGAGTTAGCTTTAGTGTTAGCTGGGCATGGTACATGTTGCTGCATTGCTTAAATCAGACTCTAATTAATTTTATTCGGTGTTTGATGTGTGAAAGGTCCTTGGGTCTCCACGCAATTTCCTGTGGTTCATTACTGGTGCTTTCTGCTTTCCTCCTGAGGAGGAACCTTTGTCTTTAATGAGGACGCAAACTCAATGCTGCCGGTGTGGAATTAGTCAGAGTTTGAGCTCTAGGACTGATTTTTTTAACGTTTTCCGGGCAGAATCCGGTCCGGGTTTTTTCCCCTATGTGCTTTCCGGGTGAAATCTGATCCGGGTTTCCTCCCCATCCCTGCTCCCGGTCCTCATCGTCAAAATATCTTTAAGAGAAGGGAGAAAATTCATTTTATTTTGGGAGTGAAGTCGGGGCAGGAGGCATCTTACAGCCAGTGAGTTTTTCCACGGGCAGCAGCTGCATCCCTTTTGCCTAAATATTCCTTACTGGGCTTGTGGCAGAAACTCAGGGTGAGAATTCTCAGCCCAAGTGGCTTCGATGGGGAGAACAGCAAACACAGACTAATCTGATTCTTGCAGTGGTTTCCATTCTGATGGATTTTGGCTTCTGCTGATTTTTAGCTGGTTTAGAGCTAGTGATCCACACAGGAGTCCTGCCTGTCAGTCCATGGATTCCTTCCATGCTGTCTCAGGCTGGTTGGCAGGAGTGCAGTAATGTTCATTAAAACCTCATTTGTTTGAAGAACTTCCTATTTATTTATAAGACCTTTGTTTTCCGAGCAGTACTTTTTTTTTTAATGCAAATGTTACTATAGCATCTTCCATGAAAAAAAAAAATTATTTTCATCAGCTGCTCTTTTGAAGCCTCTTGCCTTGGTAGGAACAGGTACAGCTGCTGTTTAATGTCAGTTTTTCTGTTTGGGAAAGTGAAAAATCACTGTGTAATTCCACTTTTTTGTTCTTCCCAGGTGTATAAATAGAGAAACTTAAGTTTGAAATTACGTGTGTGTGGCATCTGTAGCAGAAATAGAATTTTTCTTCCTTCATCCCTCCTAGCTGAGGTGTGTGTACTTGGCTAGCTTTTTGTAAATATTTTGTTATTCATAACTGGAAAAATTGCAGGCCCTGGAAGTGCTGCTGCATTTTATTGATAAAAATGTTTTGGAGAAGGTTCTGTATCTGCCAGACATTGCACCATTTTTTGGTTATTGTTACTATCACAGCACACAGGTCCAGGTTGGAGTGCTGTGAGTGTGGTGCTGGAATGAGCTGTGTTAAAAAGTTTCCCTCTTTTCTTATCTCTGTTCTGTAGCTGCAAGATAATGATTCATTAATATGATGAGTTTTCTTTTTGTCTTTAATATTGTGTCTGTTTGGAGCACAGAAAACTAATTTCTGGTCTGCTTACTTAAAAGTGCATTTTGCATTTGTAAACAAAACTTGTCCCAAACTTGATTTATCTTAATTTAACATCCTCTTCTTTTTGAAGTAAATTAAAACAAGCAAACAAAAAACCCAACCCATTAATGAACTTGTTGTCTTCGTGCCTCTGGTTACAAAAGAAAATATTTATGCTCTTGCTGCATCTGCAGCCCTTTATGTGCTTGTTCCCACATAGGGTATTAAATGTTTTGGTTCCCCTTTGTTTCAGCACAGACTTATTGCTGTGTGTACCTGAAAAAGAATGTCTTCATTGTCCATTTTCATTCTAGCCAGGTGAAAATCAGAAGACCAGTTGATAGTCATATTTCTAGGGCTTATTATGCTTATATTGTAGGCCCATACTTTTTATTTTTTCATTGTCACTTGTCATTAAACATTGCCCTGCTGTCTCCGTGGCCAGCTGGCTGCAAGGCTTCAGCCCTCCCACCAGCACCTTTAGTCTGCAGCTTCAAGGGAGTGTGCTAGAAATGAAACTGAATGTTTTGGCATGTGGATGGTTCGATCAGTTGGCTTGAAATACTTTGTGCAAATAAAATCCCAAAGGATGTGCTAAACTGTTTAACAATTATTGTCAGTTAGGTTTAAGAATTCAACAAGATTGAGAATTTTCTGTCACTTAAGGGTGTCTAGTCTTTTACTTCTTGTTAGTGTCCAGGCTTTTCTTTGTCCTTTTCTTAAAAATACCTAGCAACCCAAAACCCAATAAAAGCCAAAAAGCAGGGGGAATGAAAATCAAGTTATCAAAACTCTGTTTTGGTTTTGAAGCCTTTGCAGCTCTGCTGGCTGAGTCCAGAGGAAGTGACCAAACATTTTATTTAATAACTGAACACACAGCCGAGTGCTGTGCAGGGCGTTGGCTGAACAAAAACTGCAAAAATGTGATGCTAAAATACCCTTTGTAGCAGAAACAAAACAGGTGCAGAAGGGGCATAAAAATATGTAGAATTATGGAACTTAATCTGCTGAAGCTCTAGAATAATTCACATAATTTTTCATTGATTGATTTGCTTTCTATTTTAAAAATAATTTCTCCTTCTTTAAAAAAAAAGCCTTATCTGGTTTGGAGGGGTTTGGCACTCGGCAGGAAGCTCCTTGACAGCTTCTAGGGCTTGTGTTGTGGTGATACAGATCCGGGTAAATGACAGGGACCAACTTCTGTATCTTTGGCTGCCACCTGCTCCCTTGAAAAGTCATTAAAAACACACAGTTAATCTGGAGCTTTTCTTTTGTTGGCATTAAAAAGCTGCCTATCCTGCCCCAAGACCTAGCTGTGTTTAGAATCATCTATTTTTTTTTTTTTCATTTTGTATCTTGTGAGACCTGTAGCAATAAGGCAAAACTGTTTAAAGGAATAAAAATAAGAATTTCATTCTGATTCTGCTTTTACCATTCTTTTGGGTATTGTCCCAACATTTTTGCTCTTATTTTAATAGCATTCCTGATACGAACTCCACCAAGCAGCTTGGTTTAAGCAAGTTTTGCTGTTTTCTGTTTAGCAAATCCTCTCATGCCTGTACCCATAAGCTGTTTCTCCTTTTTCCTAGTTTTGTGCAACTTGGTGAAATTGCCATTTGAGCAAAGTGTGGAACGGTACTCAAGGTTACATTTGTTATCGTTGGTAATGGTAGTGAGAAGGTAGATATAAAGAGTCAGTTAAATGTGCTTGTAAAGGAGTGAAATGATGAATTCAGTAGCCAGGCAGGTGCAAGCAGAGAGAGAAGTGGCAGGGAGCTGGAAGCTGTGTATTAGTACATCTCAGCAGAGTCTTTGTGTTTACTGATCTGCTGGGGGTCATACGGTGGAATGGCACCTTTGCTCAAACTGGTTTGCACTTGAGTGGGTTTTTTGTACTGCCTCAGTGAAGTTGTTGGTATTTGAAAGCCAAAGCTTGTTCTTTTGTGCTTTAGATCAGAGATAAATAGAAGTCAAAAGCAAAGTCTGAGAGCTTCAAACTTTGCTTTTCAATTGCTTTTTTATGCCCTCTGCAAAAAGCTGTAGGTATTGTAATGGAATAGGAGCAGAAGAAAACACCTGGATACTTGGAAATAGTGATTTTAGTCCACTGAGGTCAATCGTTGTTGCAGTGATAGATGTTTGCTTCCTTTTTTATGGAGGGCTGACCGTGTGTGAGAGCATTTCAGCTGTAAAACTCTGCTATGGAAGAGGTCTGGAAGCATCAGGAATGAGGTGTGTGTTGAGGAATGTGCAATACCTGCTTGCAGTGAATAGTTTGGCAGTGTGTCACTCCTAGGTATGATGGAGATCAGCAAATTGCCTTTTAATGTGTAACAGGCTACTGAAAGCTTTCTTTCCTTAACAGAGTGCCCAAGTCTTGATTTAAATTCCAGAGGACTTTGATTTTTGACTTGGAGAGGCCTGTTTTCCTGGCTCACCTGTTAGCACTGCACCCTGTGCTCTGCAGGTTAATAGAGCTACCTCCTTGTGCACAGGGAGGAGGAATGGGACTGACAGCCCTAAATTTGGTGGTGTTGACAAAGTGCTAATTGTCTCCTGGCCTGCCTGGAGTATGGCAGAAGAAATTTGGTTACATCTGCTTTTGCCAGGGACCTGCTCTTGCATTTTGTGCCTTGAAAAGTAACAAAGACTGGTTCCACAGCAGACACGAGGGTCTGTTTCCCTGCTCCTACAGATGGTATTTTTTTCTAAGAATTTAAGAATGGTAGTTGTACCATAACTTCTGTGGAAACATGAATTGGCCACAGTCCTAAAAACCCTGTTGAAATCAAGTACTTCCCTCAGTCCTTCAGGGTGCAGAAAGTTTTTTGAAACTTTTGATAAAGATGTCCTAAGTGTGAGGTATATTTTACTGTTCAGTAATTTACCTCCCCTTACACTTACTCTTTCAGTCTTTTAAGACTGAGAAGGAGACACAATAAAGCTTTGGTAATGTAATTTTTCTGTTATGTCCAGGGGGCAGTCATGAATTCCTTGATGCTGCACAACAAATGCAGACATGAAAGCTTCAGGAAAGTGAGGGTGTTGAGGTAAACAGCAGTGGTGACTCTTGCAGAAATCTGATGTCTATTGCAAGTTCTCTCTTGAACGTGTGGGGAGAGGCTGTTTCCTGGCTGGTGAGAATTGGATGTGTAATTTCAGGAACGTAAAGCAAATATTTTAATCCTGATTGTCTGTGCCAATGTTCAGCTGGAGTGCCTGGATCTTTACATACAAACATTGTAAGGAGCTATTGCCATCCCATGTCCAATATTGATACTAAAAATTAGACAGCCAACAACCACAGCTTTTTGTGAAGTTCACTGCTACGTCCTGTCACTGCTAAACTGTGACATGGGTAGGTTTTCATGCTGCTTTGGACTAAAGGAAATATTTTCAATCATATGAGTGTTAGTGCTGTATTGAATCTTCCACTTCATTCAGGAGAAATGCTCATGCATGTCAAATGTAAATATAAATTTTGATGGGGTTGAAATTTCTATTCCAAAATCAGATTAAACAGGCTAAAGGATGTATTCATTTTGAAAATCTCATGGCGTGAATTTGAGACATCTAGAGAAGCTGGATTTAGAAAACAGTCAAACTTCTCTCTTTTATTTTAGATCAACACCAGCTGCATTATCTGATAGATGTTTGCAGGTCCTTATTTATCAGTCAAGCTTCTATAATAAAATAATCCTGTTTGTAAAGTACAGTATCTGTCAGATTGTTATTAAAAGCTCTCTCTGGGCCAGCAGCACAATGGAGAACATCACTGCATGTGAGACTTGTTTCCAGCATCTTTTTGGAAAGATACTGAGGGGCTCTCTTGGCAGGATAAGATTTATGTCCTTTTTGCAGATGCTTTCACACAGAATGATGTTGACTTAAAAAGTCAACAACACAGAGGCTTTCACAGTTAGACTCATAAATTTCTAGTACAGTTAAATAAAACAAGTATTTTTAATTTGTGTCCTTTTAACTGCCAAGTGACAAGATTCCCTTTTTTAAATACAGGAATTTAAAAACGACCACAAAGCACTCAGAGTACATTTAATTCCACCTCTTCTGTGAGAAATGACCTGTTTTACATTAAGCTTTGTTCATATGAAGCATCTGGGGGTGCCTGGGGATATCTCTGTCTGCAGCCAGTATTGAAGTAAGCATTCCTGCTGACAGCCAGAGAACAGGGATTGCCAGTCCCTAGGTCACACAGCAGTGGTGGCAGACAAACCAAAAGAGTGGAGAACCTTGTGAAGGTTCCCAGTGGTGCTTTTGTGCTAAGGATCTTAGACTCTGCCCAGGAGGGAATGTGTTTCTATGGTTTGCAATGCTTGGGGAGCATGGTGGCATCTGTGGAGCCCTGTGACCAGGAGAGTGTCCCCAGACTCCCTGCTTTTATGGTGGCATCTGTGGAGCCCTGTGACCAGGAGAGTGTCCCCAGACTCACTGCTTTTGCTGTCAGAAACCTCCATCCCTGCCCTGGTAAATGAAATTAAAGCCCCTAAAGGTCTCTCCTCCTTAGTAAAAGGCTGAGTCTGTGCATGGGCAATTGCCCCAGCTCAGTCTGTACCTCCCAGTCCTGGTTCCCTTTGGTGTGTCTGACAGAGCCTGGCAAGCTGCACAAGTTTCATGCACACTTGGCCAACCAAGTTAGGCTAAAATACAGAAAGGTGGCAAAAGGGATTTTATCATCAATTTTTTCTGATGTTATCCTTTATATTAGCTGCTCTGTTTCCAGATTGGTATTACCAATTGGTGCAAAATTGGTTTAATTCTTCTGATTGAGAGTGTAGAAAATTCAGCTCTTGAAAAGAGCTCTCCTATTTTTCTGAAATGAATCCTGGGTAAAAACAAGACAATAAGTATGAGCAGCAGAAATTTGATGTGTGCTCTTTTTAAGTGTCTAATGACTGCTACCAAAAAGGGCATGTTGTGATGTATGGAGTAGTGGGCTAAGGCAAATGCAATTTTGGGAAGTTTTGAGGTGTGGGAAATCAATACAAAATGTTGTGATGAAGGATGCTGCTTCAGAGGACAGCCTGGCTTCAGTAATTCAGATAGCTGGCATGGAAATGTATTTTATTTCCTATGTAAATAGAATTTAATCACAAATCACAAGTGGTGAGGAGTTTGGATATGAATTTCTCCAATCTGTGAGTTGTTGTTCTAATAACATGGGGAGGAACATAGGGATTGATAAAAAGACTTTGTCTTGTTCAGTAGACTTGATTAAGAAAAACTGTAGGTTTTTTCCTTTGTGATTGATGTGTTTGTATGTTCTCTGTGCAGTAAATCAATTTGCATGTCTTGAAGTGTAAGAGTATTAAAATATTTCCCCTGCCTTCCCCCTCCAGTTACGCTCCTTGGTGTCCAGCCTGTCAGCAGATTGAGGCGACCTGGGAGAGCTTTGCCAAGGAGAGCGAGCGGCTCGGCATCGCTGTTGGAAAAGTGGATGTCACTCAGGAGCCAGGTACAGCATGAAACAGTGTTTTAATAGCAGGAATTATTCAATACAACTACCATTTACTGTTTATTTAGGCTTCAAAGTCAAAATAATGTTATCCACACTGTTTCTCCATACAGTTCGTATTTCTGAACTGAAGTTTATAAACTCAGTTTGAAGGATTAAAAAATTGGGGGGGTGAGTTGGCTTAATGCTGATTTACAAGAGGCTTATTCTCTATTTTAATCTTCTTTGCTGGAAGCTGTTGCCTGTCTCATTCCTCCAACCTGTCTGCAGAAGATTCCAGCTCTGTAGCCTCCCATTAGGAGAATTTCAGGGTGTGGTAGAGCAAGCCTGCTTTAATTAAACTTTCTAACTGTTCCCAGCATGTTGCTGGCTTATTGACTGCTTTAATTGTGGCAGTGCTTTATATTACAGATGTTATTGCTGTTTCCTATTGGTGATGCACATATGCAAATATGTTTATAAAAACACTTCCCTAACTATTCACAGAAACACAACTGCAATCTAATTTATTCCCTTGGTGACTCCCTTCAAAGTTTTGAATGTGTCTTTGTACAAGCAGTATTAATATTGTATGAACCTCTGCATCTCCTGGGAATGATTTCATGCTTGTTTGGGCTTTGAGGGGATAAAGGATTTTATCAGCAGTACCAAAAAACTGATAGATGAGATGTTGTTAGAAAAAAAAGGCCAGACTTCACTGATTTTTCTTTGTTTTTGCTTTATAAAGTGTGTGAAAATTGTGTTTATTAGTTGAATACATGCTGAACAGATTTACTGTATCAAAACTCTTGTCTCAGAATCAGCAATCTAAGTTGACAAGAAAATGCCAGCTGTTCTAGATCCTGTGTAATTTCGTGTCTTGATAAAAGTTCACAAGTATACAAAAAATCTGGTTTCAAACAGCTGCATATACTAATCATTATATATGTAATAAACAGATGAGTTTTAATATTACCTTGTTTAAATAAATGTAAACTCAGTACTTGAATTTCTAATGTTGCTGAGCATGGGTTTCTTCTGAGTAAAAGGACTGACCAAAATGATGAATTTGTAATAAACCTACAACATCCAGCTCAGCACTGGGAACTGCAGGCACTTCTAGAAGTAAGGAATGCTCAAACTGGAAAACAAACATTTATTACGTGTTAGACCTTTGGTGCTGATGTAATTTGGAAGAGATGAGTTTCTATGGAGCTCTCCAAAGTTACTGAGGTATTTTTACTGTGGGCTTTGCATCAGCCTTTCAGTTGTGTTAAAGTGCTTTATCTCCTCTCTTGCTTGCACAATGGTACTTTAATTAGTCTTAGTTATGTAACCCCTTCATTGAATTGAAAGTAGTCAAAATGTGTTAAATTAGGGGAAAACCATGAGATGAGTGCAGAGTTACATAAAATTGCACTTCCCAAACCGGCAGGAGAAAGTGGCCATTCATGGTGCTTAATTGCAGGAGATGCCTGAAGAATGAATCCACCAGAGTCTTAATGGCTTCACAGCAGATTTCAGTCCCTTGATGTTCCAGCCTTAAAGTGCTTCCTCTTGCCTCATCTTCTCCATTGAAGCATTCAGTGTGGAACAAACACATAGTGGAGATGCTTCTGGACCCTTAAGTTCTGCATATTTGTGGTGCCTTTTTTAAGCTCCTGATCACAACATTTGCCTGTGAATTACAACAAGACTGCTTGGATCTTCTGTGTCTTCTTTGAGTAGTTGTTGGCTGAAAGCAGCTGGTGTTTTAGATGACATCTCTATTCTCTGTACATTTGCAGAGGTGTGCATACCTCTGAAATACCTCAAATAAAAGGGTTTTTAAATTTTTGATTAACTGCTGGTTTCATAGTGGATATCAGTTTCTGCTTTGCAGACAGAGACAGATGCTTAACTGTAGCCAATTCAAGATTGTATTAAACAGGCACCAAAACAATATAACCTGTTCTTAAATTTTGTAGATTACTCACATCTGTTTTAACCAATCTGGGGAGGTGCCTTAGATAACCAGCAAACCTCCACCAAAAATATTGGGGATGCTTAGATGCATTTCATAACTTTTAGATTTCAGAGTTGCTTCTGAGGTGTTCACTCTAGGATAGGTCTCAGGTAAGAGGTTTGAGCTGTTTCATTTCCTTTGCCTGAGTGGCATTTGTAAGAACTTCAAAAAGCCTTTCAGTATTCCCATGACTTTCTCTGTTGTTAAGCTAATTATGTTCTTTGTGACTCTCCACCCAGTTTTCCTTGTGCAGCTGTGCTGTCTGCTTTATTAATTCTGCTGTTACACTTGTGGGTTTGTTTGCTTGATATCTCCCTGTGCTGGCACAACTTCTAGCTGTTTCAGAAAGATTTTTGTCACCCTGCCTCTCCTAGCAATAAAGGCAGAGAGCTCAAAAGTTGAGGTAAATAAGCTTTCCTTTCTGGAGCTTTAAAGATCATTTGCTTTACATGTCTTCAAACAAAATACCAAACAACAAAAAAAGCCATAACCCTTTTTTGCCTATTCCATAGAGGAATTCAAGCTGAGGAAAACATTACCAGTGAAACTTTTAAAAATACCTGGCTTATTTCAGTATGGCTCACCTTTGTCTCTAAAGGCAGAAACCCTCTTGCTACAATACTTTTCCATGGCTAATCCTGTTGCCTAGAGCTGTTTGCTTTATTGAAGGCTGCATAAGGCCTTCATTTCCCAAAAGATTTTCACAGAATTTTATAAAAGGCAAAGTTAAATAACTGTGCTCTTTACACTGGTGCTGTCTATGAATTGCAGTTGCTGCCTATAGGAATTAAACCCTTTCTAATGGACTCTGAATGCATCTAATGCTGGGCTGGTCCAAAACTTCAGCTGCATGCAAATATTGAGGAGACAAATCCATTGATGAGGAAAATTACCTCTCAGTGAACATTCTCCAAGCTAAACATTTTTCTGTAATTTATAACCAATATTTAGTATCTGTTACTGTTTGTAGCATATCTGAAGACCAACTGTTAACCTGTATTTACAAAACAATGGTGAAAGCTGTGCAGCCTGCTCTAAAATACAGATATGTAGCTATTTATAGATAAGTCAGAATGCTGAGAAATTTCAGTGTTACTGAACTGTTTGTGTGGTTTTCTTCCCTTTCTAGGCTTGAGTGGTCGTTTTTTTGTCACAACACTTCCTACAATTTACCAGTAAGTGTGTCATACTGGAAACTGCAGCTGTTGACTCCTACTTGTCACTTGATTTAATCTGTAACTGAAAAGTAGGGGAAAATGAAGGAATAGTGACTTTCAATTTCAGCTCAGGTTATTGTAGCTTTGATTGCATGATGAATTCCCTATGTCAGGCTTTTCTTTGGTTTAAGTGACTTTACTAAGTTTCCCTGTTACCCATACTATTAAAAATGGAGCAGAGAAGACATTTGCTGTATCTCTTCTCCAATAAGGTGATGCCATCCTTAAAATATTGAACCCTTCATTAAGTCAGAGTATTATGAGTCATGCAGATGCACAAACAAATACATATATATGTGCACTTTCAATTCTGACTTGTAGATATATACAAATACATATATATGTGCACTTGAATTCTGAACATATAGAAATGGTTTGGTTGTTAACCTCATGTGCTTTGCGTATTTGCTGTAGTGCCGGTGACTATTTAAGAAAAATAGCAGCTTTATAAATGGCAAAACCCCCTGCTGTGTAAAAACTGAGATTTTCCATCATGGATTACAGTTCCAAATCCTCAGCTCTGAGCATGTGGAATCTATGATGCATGTGGGGGTTTTGGTTGGGTTTTTTGCCCCAGAGTTTGGGGGCTGTCTGTGCTGACAGGGGTTTGTTTTGCAGTGCCAACGATGGAGTGTTTCGCAGATACCGCGGCTCCCGGACCTTGGAAGATCTTCAAGGCTACATCTTAGAGAGGAAATGGGAAGCTGTGGAACCTGTAGCAGGATGGAAGTCTCCATCTTCTATAATGTAACACTTGGTTTTTGTTAACAAGAACTGTGTTTTATATCTCATTATTCATTGAGCGTCCTCTGTTGACAGTTTAAAGACAAAAGGCCTTTATTCCTCAGACTTGCAGGCTTTGCAGAAGCCATCAGTATTGACAGCCTGGTTCCCAGCTTCTCACCTATAAAGGCAGCTTATTTTCTGCATTTGCTTTTGTTTGTGCCTGCTAGGGCTTGTTTATGTCATCTTTGAAAAGAGATTAAAAGAAAAAATACAGCCACCGAGCATTATGTAAAGTGGCATTTCCAATATCTGCTGAGTCCTGGAATCAAGCGTGTGTTTATGTAGATTATTGCTTCATGACTTCTGGCTACTGGGTAGCCTTTAGCTTTAAGGATTTCTTGTTTATTTCTTTACAAGAGAGACTTTTGTCTCCCTTTGGAATAGCAAACAGTGTAGTGCTTACACTGTAGTGCTTAGAATATATAAGAATTTGTTTTTAGAGAGAGGGATTTGCTTAGAAATATTGTAGAAAGCTTGCATGACACAAAGGATGAACCAAAGATGTGAGTGGCCTGCAGTTCATTGTGGCTGAAGCCATTATGTATAAATTCACATCAAAGATCCAGAGAGGATCCTTATTTTTCATGTGAGAAGGAAGAAGAGCTGTAGGATATTTAGGAATGGGGTGAGGAGCTCCAGGGCTGCTGTGAACCTGTCCTTCCATTTCCTTGTTTTCCAGGATGCATGGCATGGCAGGGCTGTTTCACTTCTCGGGATGGATCAGGGTAAGTAACTGTATAGCATTTTCCATACTCCTTTTTATGCTTAGAGTAATCATATGTTTAAAAGTCAATACATAACTGAATATTTTTTTATTGTCCTTTTATGGCAGTTGCTCGTGTATTGCAGAGGAGAAGGGAGGGCAAGGGGTTTTTTTTAGTAATAATTTCTGTGTCTGGGTTCAAACTGTCAACACCACTTGTATAGGAACATGATAAATTGGGATAATAGAGTAATTATCAGAAGTAAAGGAGAAATGCTTAGCTACACTCAAGTGTGCTTTAAAATATTAAAGAATGTTTTACTTTAAAGTATTTCAAGATGCTTTCATTTGGGAACTATCCAAGTTTTTCCATGGCATCCAAATACTGAGAATTTTCAGATTCTGGTTAGGAAACATCCTCTTAGAACCTTTGAATGTCAGTGAGATTGAGAGACTTTATTTGATTGCTGCAAAATGTTACTCTTGTAACATGTGCTTCAAAAAGAAATTTACAAATTTTGAGAGTTTGTATCACTTCTACAAAGCACCAAGCTAACAAAGAATCAAGCAGAGCTCTGTGTTGTGTATCTTTGATTCTTTCACTGGATAATATTTACTTTTTATAGCCTTCTGACGTTTCTCTTCCATGGTTGCTCTGAAGTGGTGGTGTTTCTCTATAGTCTCCTTCCTGAAAGATTAACTGTCCTGGGAAGAAACTTCTAATTTGTGTTCCACTTTGATTAATATTTCAGGTGTGCATTTCCTCACTCCTCCTGCTCTGCTGTCTTTGCTTAGGCCTTATAAATATCAAAAGATGTTCTGACACATAAAAAGAAGACTCTGGAATTTTCATATTTAAACTCCTGTAAATGTTGATTGTGGTTTGTTTTGAAAGAGATTTAATGTCATAATTGACTTCCTACCAGCTCACTGCTGCTTTACTTAGCCAGTTCAATTTGTAGGTTTGAGGAACAGACCAAAGTTTGAAAGAAATCTTAATACTGTATTTGTGTTATTAAATTTAAATTTAGAAGTGAAATAATTTATTTAGTATATGCTTAGAGCTCCTTTTAAGAGCTAAAAAGCTCAAGGAAGGGCTGAATAGCTTAATTTTAGTTAATGAACAGATGTCACATAAGGATGAAGGATCTTGTGATACTTTACTGCAAGCTCTGAGGCTCCTCATCCATCCATCTGCAGTAAAGGTTTTGTGTGGCATCTGTAGTGCTGAGTGTCTTAGGGAGAAGGAATTGTGCATCCTCTGCTTAAAAAACCTTTTAATGTGAACAAATTAGTAAAAACCCCCAAGATTTAATGGTGTCAAAAGGGGAAGACTTCAGTATAAATACTGTTAATTGAAAGGTCTTAATCAGACAGCAATTCATGTAATGGTGTTGGCAGTAGGAATCCCAAGTGGTTTTAGGTATGAAGTTATTAAGAATCTTGTTCTAATTTCCAGCAAATTCATAACTACCTCACTGGCACTCTTGGAGTTCATGTTTGGATTTCCTATGCCATCTTCATCTTAGCTACCTTACTGATTGGCCTGCTCCTGGGTTTGGTAAGAAAACATTACTTTTTTTCTCAATTAACTAGAACTCTTGTTTTGCATTATCTTGTGAAAAAAAATAAAACCAACTTTGCTCATAAGATATACTTAAATATACATTGCTTTAATTATATATTACTATATACTAATATCTCTTGACTGTGACATCCAGAATGTGTGAGAATGGATTAAAGCTGTGCCAGGGAGGCTTAGACTGGCCATGAGGAAGCAGAGGGTGGTTAAACACTGCAAAAGGCTCCCCAGAGAGGTGGTCAGCGCCCCAGGCCTGTCCCTGCTCAAGAAGCATTTGGACAGTGCCCTCAATGCAAATCAGGTCACCTTCTTATGAAATCTTATCAAATTCTTATGAAGTGCTTCAATTTAGATTTGTTTAGTCCATCCACTAAAAGGAGTGATTCTTGTGTTGGCCTTTTTGTATCTAAGACTTTTCTACTTAAGGGTGGAATGTGTGTGGTCAGAGTTGGTCAAGACTCCAACTTTTTAAGAGCACAGGCTTTGTGGAGAGTTTTATCAACCACAGAGGAATTGGTTTTGTGGGAGTCAGCAATGTAAGGGTTCTGCTACGCTGTTACTCAAAACCAAAGGATGAAAATATTTTTTAAGGCTTTAGAGATTTGGGGGTTTAAGTTTTTTCAGATTAGTTGCCTGTTCCACAAGTGCATTCTGCAACTGCAAGGACAGTTCAAACAGTTCTGCTGGTGTCTTGCTTAGCCTGCTGCTAAGTCACTGTTCCTTGGAGGATGTGTAGAAGTTGTTTCTGGGACATGGATCTCTGCCCTTCAGCCCAAATATTAGTGAAATAAAGAAAAATTTTGTCAATGTATTTCCCAGTAGTTCTGGGAAGTGATTTCAGTGCAGTCGAAATTTGAATTTAGGCAGAACCATGTGTTTATACTTGATGTGCATACAGAATTGTTATATACAAGCAAATGTTTTTCATTATTCAATTTCAACAGCTGCATTTTTCTAGATGTTAGATTTTCACCAGATGAGCGCAAAACAAATTAGTATAACTAGGAACAAGTGAATAGAATGTTTTAAAAGAAACTCTCCTTCTTACTCCTTCACGAAAAAGAAACCCAAACTGAAAAAGCTGAAAAAATGTGAAGTTAATCTCCCAGCTCTTTCCAAAAAGCTTTTCGATGATTGAAATATATTTCTTTCACATGGTGTCAGCTCTGTCTTTTTCTGTGCACTATTCTTAGCATGTGACAGTGAGGCACAAATGCCTTCCTTACATTTTGAGTTCTGCACTGGGCTGGTCAAATAATGAGCACAAAAGGTGGAGCACACATCTGTATTGAGGAGCCAGGGGTAGGAATGGAATAATATCCCAAAATACAGGAAATCTTGACTGAGATTTTTTGATAAATTTTCAGGAAGTAAAAATTCTCAACTGTGCTCTGAGCTGTTCTTCAGCTGTGAGCAGTGTCTCTACTGAATAAATTTAGGAAAGTAGGAGGCAGAAAATGGGTAGTAGAAGGCAGGGAATGCTGGTTAGTACACACTGAGAATGCACTTTTTTCCATGTTTTTATTTAGCTCTTATCTCTAAGCAAGCTAATACAATTTTGTAAATTTGATTGTGTATATCTATCTAAAAGGAATGAGTGCAGGGACTTTTGCAATTGCTAATAAATGCTGTTTTTATTATTGCTAATAAATGCCTTTTTCCTTTCCACAGGTCCTGGTTTTGATTTCAGACTGCCTCTGCCCAGCCAAATCAAAACACAGAGCTGAGACACCTGGTAAGAACTCTTTAAGAGGGAGAGAAGCTGTAGTTTCAAGTGTAAATTTGTAGGAGGAAGGGCAACACACTGTTCAGATCTTAGGTGTGAACCAATAATCCAGGAGCCAAGTAAAATTGGTTTGTCTTTGGTTTGTTACTCAGTGGAATGAAATGAAAGTCCATTTGTGCCTGCCATGCAAGGAAAATAAATGGAAGTGGAGGAAAAATCTACTGAAGATTTAAGGAAATAACTGAAAAATAAGGAAAAGTTTTCAATCACAGAACCACAGAATGGTTCAGGTCGGAAGGGACTTTAAAGATCACCTGGTTCCAGTCCCAGCTGGAGTAATAATTGCAATCCATTATAATGTCCATCAGTATTTCAGAGTATGTCCCTGCAACTTTGAAAGGCTTTGCTGTCAGTCTAACTGCGGTGTGTGCTTTGTTTAGAAGAAGCAGTCACCAAGGAGAGCGTGGAGAACGCGGCGCTGGAGCAGCCGGAGGAGGCCGCGGAGCTCTCCGCGGACGATGCGGAAGAGGCTGCCGGCGTCAGAGAACTCTCCGACGGAGAAGATGCGGCAAACTCCAGTGCTGAGGAGTCGGAGGAGGATTTAGCACTTGGAAAAGAATCAGGGGGAGAAGAAATGGAAGACTTAAGTGAGCAGCCTTTAGCTGAATCAGAGACTGAAAGCACAGTGAGGCAGCGGAAAAGTCAGGGGGCTGAGAAGGAGCTATAGTTTTCCCAGTGGTGTATCTTGTACACTTGGACCAAAGAAGTGTCAGACCCCTCCAGGGTCTGAAGCTGGAGCTTACACTTGATTTGTCGTTGGTGTTTACGCAAAGCTCTGCTCTGCCAGCAGGCTTCTCTTTTTTTAAGCTTAGTACTTGCTTACTTTCTTTGATAAGCACATTTGCTGTGTGTTGTGTGACCTTAGCCGTGACAATCAGAATCAGTGTCTTATCTGTTCCATGTCCTCTCAGAGAAAAAGGGGGTGTCAGCCTCAGTTCACCAGCTCTGAAATCATTGTTGTGTGCGTGTCCCTCTGAGGGCAAGACCTGGGCAAGATCAGGACTTTTAACTCCATGGTAGCTTGGCAGGATTGTGACTTTTCTGTCTTAATGTTGATTGTTCCCAAATACCACAGAAGCACAGAGACAATTCACTAGTGAAAGGAGGCACCTTACTGGTCTTCTATCAGAAACGTTGTGTACCATGGGTTTGTTTTTATCACTTTCAGCTGAAGCACCTTTCTCTTCCATTTCTATTTGTGTTTGTTTTGGAAGTTGATCCTGTAGATCACCCCCAGATGTGTCAGTTTTTGGTGATCCAGAGGCTGTGCAGCTTGAGTTATTTGACCCAAGGAGTTGGAGTAATTAAAAACTTCAGCCAGAAAGAGTGGCAGCTAAATGTTTTAAATATGTTGGAACTTCTAGAAGGTTTAAAGGAAATTATTTTGGTCAGGGGGAAATTTTGCCAAAGAACAACTACTTTTTTTTTCTTTTGGTAATTTATTCCCATCAGGAGATTGTAGCAGGAAATACTCACTTTGGGGTCAGTAAGTTGTGTTTATCTTGCCAGTACAAGTTTGTCACGTGCAGTGCAGTCCTGCCATTTCCAACTCGGGATGCTTTTGGCAGAACTCAAGCTGCTTTGGTGATGCTATCTGAAGAGGCACTTAGGGTTTTACCTTTGATCACTTTTCTACTTTTGGAATCATCACGTTGGGGAAAGAGAGGGGGCACAGGTGGGTAGTGGTGAGAAGCTTTGGGCTGCTTCTGTTAGAACAAACGTGCGTGTGTTGAACTGTGTAAAGTGAAATTGGCTTGTCAGGTAGACAGGATTAGATGTGGTTAGACTTGGGTCATTAAACATATCAGTGTATCACTCCTTTGGGTTAATATATAAGTATTTTTTGGTGAGGAGTGCCCTCCATGAGATCCTGTATGTTCCTGCTTTGTTGATAAATGTAAGATGTGTCCTAATCTTGATATTATTTTAAAATATATATATATATATGTTGCATAAACCTTGCTAACATGCATGAATTCCATCTTGTTCTTCAAGAACAAAGAGTAGTCAGAGATGAGATCATCTCTCATTAGAAGTTGCAAATGCAAAATGCTGGTTTCCTTTGAGACTGAGATTAATAGGGCAAATTTGTGTTGAAAGCTGTTTTGTTGTTATTGTTTTTTAATGCTTATAAAGAACATATTTGCCAAGAAAGCTCAACTTTCCCATCTATGTCTTGTCACATATGTTTTCAAACAAAATGGTAGAAATTCTGCGTTTGTCTGGTAGAGCTGCTCAAAGAAGAAAATTATACTGCATATCCTGAACTTGAAATTTCTTGAGGAGTACTCCCAGTCTGGAGTTTGATTTCCTTATAGTGGACACCTCTAAATGTGCTTTCACATAGGTGAAAACATAGACTTGATAATATCTATACATTGCACTATCTTGAGAACAGCTTGTGATGTTTGGGTGTTGTCCCATGTAACTGAGCAGTTGTAAAGCTGGCAGCCACAGCACTCAGCAGTAGGTGAGGCACACAGCAGCCTTTCAGAACTACACTTCCATCTGCAAAAACCAAGAAAACTTTCTGGCCACTACAGTGTGAAGAGAAAAACCGTGCACTTCGAAGACAAAAAAGTGTTCTTGCAAGAGTTGGGTTTCCCTGTGGATTTCACAAGCAAACAAACCCACGAATGGCACTTTGACCTAAAAGGCATGTGGGCTGTGAGATGCTGTGGGAGAGATCAGAAGCCCCTTTGTGTGGTGTGTCTGAATGCTCTGCTCACATTTCCTCTGTTGTGGCATGTCACAGTTGGGTTGGGATTATTAAAACCAAAGATACGAAGCGTTTTCATCACGACAGACTGAACTGTAAGATCACTGATGAGCGGGGTTTAAGTAAGCAGGCAGCAGGAGACAGCAGCTTAGATCTGTCTGGTGAATCTAGAAATGAGCTTGGTCAGGCTTCTTAGGGTTCTTGAACATAGGATGGATGTTGTTCCTGTGATTTTCATTAATAAAGTAGGGGTTATTAAGGCTGACTGGGTTTGACCCTATTTGATGTGTATTGGTGTATCTTACTGCAAAGATCACTGAACTGTGGTTTAGGCTTTGCTTAGAAAAGGTGATACTGTGCAACCATTGATCTCTCCAACTTAATTTTACGTTTGTAGGAAAATTACTGTGGTGTGATACTGGATATACTCAGTTTTGACTAATATTTATCTGGGAAACAGCAGGCAGCAAACTCTGTAAAGGCTAAATTTGTGTTTAACAGCAAAACTATTAGCTGTGCAGTAGTAGTGTCATGTTAATATGCCTTCCAGGATCAGGTATTTTTCCACTAAAATACATTTTAATTGAATCATGTGAGTAGTGCTAATTAGACTATGACAATAGTTTTAGACTTGGTGTGTTTCCAAAAAGTCAGGATCAACCTTTTGTGCACTCTGGATGTTCTGTTATCTCTGTTCTGTTAGGATTAATCACGAAGAAATGGAATTTGTTCTTGCAACCTCAGTATAGACAAAAGGGCCTTGGAGAAGCTGCTGCTGGCACTGTTCAGAATGTTTTGATGAAGGACAGGGCCTTAAGGCTTGTGAACTAGAGCTGTGTGTCAAAATTAATTTAAAATCGTTGAGAAGCAATTTAAATATCTATTGGGCTGCATGCCACTGGAGTGGGAATGCTTAACAGCAAGTCATGGAAGAAATCTGGCAGGTTCCTTTTTCAAGAGGCTGGAAATCCATCCAGCATTCCAAACCTCCTGTCCTTGGGATCTGTGTGAAACTTGTATGTATGTCTTGGAATGCTCTGTATCTACTGCCCCTGTGAGGGTGGCATGTGTTATGTGGGTTTTCTTCTTGGAAATGTTACACAGGGTTGTCTGTTACATGAAAGTGTTGCAAATTTATACTTAGGCTTATTTTTACTGAAATACCACATAAAATTTTGTATTTATGACCTGCTTGGAGTCATTTTCATTTCCTCAGTGCAGAGTTGGCTCATCTGTGTTGTTAACAAAAGGTTTGATGGGTTTTTTTATAATGCTGATCTTCCAATTAATCATAGAGGTTGTGACTTGTGAAGATTCCTTAAAATCTTTAAAAGGAACCTGGACATCAATGAATTGCTTCCTTTTGGAGGGTTTCCCTGGAGGAACCTAGGCTCTCTAAGGTTCAGAATGGAGCTGGGCAGAACAGCATAACTGAACCCTTAAAGGCTTCACCTCCACATGAGGTAGTTCTTTCCCCTCCCTGAGAAATCCCCTAACTCTGCCAAAGCTGTGCTGACTCCCTCTGGGATTTGGAGGCCAGCAAGAAATGCACAGACCTAAATGAGCCATCCTCAGGTTGTGGCTCACATTCCAGGTAGTGCTGCAGGAATAGCCTGTAGGGGCAGCTGTGCCAGAGGGAGAAGGGACTGCCAGGAACCATCCCTGCGACCTCCTTGGATGCTGAGAGCAGCTGCTGGATCTGGCACCTGGATTCAGTCTGCTCAGGTGAGTTACCTGGGCTGCCTCTCCCTGTCAATGGGGCAGCTGCAGGGCCTGGGCCGTTTGCCACTCACTTTGGTTTTCTTCTTTTCCTCTGGGTTCATTTCTGGATGCAAAGTGGAAGTTGGAACGGTATCAAATGAAGCCTTGGGAGCATTTTGTTTGCTGTCTCATCAGCTGCTGCTTGTTCTTTTTTGTGACGTGAGAATATGAAATTTTCTCCATGAAAACATCACGTGGAATACTACAGGCAAAATGGGATCAAGTTTTGATCAGGTTCAAGCAATCAGACAAATTCAAGCTCTAGTTTTGTAGAGGAAATACTGAAGAGAGCTAAAGTGGTAGAAAAGCTTGATTTTTCTATCTGGAACTGGACCAGTGGTAAGTCCCAGCTCTGGGAATGCAGCTGCCCAGTAGTGTGTGTGCTGTCTTTCCCTTCTACTGGGGAGTAATTTGTATTTCACTTCAGTAAGTACTGTGGTGGTTACTTGTTTTTAACCAAACATCTTAATTCCTCTCCCATTAGAAAACACCTAAAACTCTGCTTTTACTTTTACTTCATCCTTCCTGAGGAGAAAGGAAAGCTCTGTATTTAAACATACAACGATGTAGTTATCCTAATGTTTTCATTTAAATTTAAATTATATATGGAAAGGTGTTTTTTTATGGCTCATTAGAATTACTTGGAGCCTGCTGGTACTTCAGACTTTTACATCTGTTAATTCTGGATTCCAGGGGAGTGTGGGAGCTGAACCTGTACACCATGGATTTTCCTGCCACAGGCTGGGCCAGTGCCTCATGTGCTTGCAGAGGATGCAGAAGGGACAATGGCCATTGCAAGTGTCAGTCACACTTCAGGAAATGACAAGATCACCCTTGACAAGGGCACTTTTTATGTCTTTATGTTTTATGTTGCTGTGGTTGCAGGGACAAGAGTAACACTGAGACCTTCTTTGTAAATCTGCCCTGGATTGGTTTCATTGTACTTGGAACCATCCAGCTCCTCCCAGGAGAAGCAGTCCTCTGCTCAATGCTCCATTCTTCTGCCATCCCAGCAGTGTAAGCATTCCCAGCTTACTTCCCAAAATAGACATCCAGGGCAGGGGCCTGTTCCAGCCCCCTGCTGAATGGCCAAGGAGGTGTCCTCATCCCTGCAGCATCTGTTGGCTTTGACTCTCACTGTGGAGTTGCCAGATGGCTGCTGGGGTAAAAACTTCACAAATATTTTCTGTTGGTTCTCCTGGCTGGCTTGGAGGGGACAAAAGAAATGGTTCAGCTTTGACTGATGTAAGATGCTGTCCAAAAACACTCTAGAAAAAGAGTATTTTATGACTTTATCTGGAGAAATTGTTTGTGGGGAATTCAGAAGCCAAAATAATTGTTTTACTTACATAAGGTACTTGATAAAACAGCTTTGCACAACTCTTGAGGAATGGGCAATGGCTAGTACACTAAAATATTTGAATTCTATGCTGCAGTTAACTTCTCCAGTTAATCTTTACTGCAGCTAACTGAAGGGAGAAAGTCCCAGCTGGGTCATCTTTCCCCTGCAGAGGTTTTCTTGTGCTGACAGACTATTGATGTTGTCTCTCTCATCCTGCAGAAGGACACAAGTCCAGACTGGAAGGCTGTGCAAAAGTTGCTCTTTCTAGCAAGTCACAGCCATCAGGACAAGCATGTTGAGGTTTTTCTCTGAAGTCTTTTTTGCTTTTGCAAGTAGTGTTTTCTAAGCCACAAGTTGTGTCTCTGTTCAATAACCCTCTGTGGGGTTTTTCCTGTGGAATTGGGGATTGATCTTTTTGAACCACAGTGAAAAGTTTCCTTTGCAGATCCTGGTTCAGCTGAACTCCAGGTGTGACCCCATTCTCTGTTTGTAGCTCCTGCCAAAGGAACAAGGGAGAAGCAGGAGATGTGGGAGGGGATGTTCACACTACCCTGACTCTGTTGGGTTTTTTGACATGGACTGTGGCAGTGAGGTTTGTGTGGTTGCTCGGGCAAGCTCTTGGCTGTTCAGCCAAGATGCCATTTCTTGGCCCCAGGGTTAAAGGTCAGACAGCCAATGCCTCATTAAGCAGCCAGGGAAAATCTCACCCAGAAAAATTCATTAAAATGAGAAGCCAATTACTTGGAGGGAAGCTGTGTGTGTTGGTGTCAGATGTACTGGGAGACCTGGCATTAAATTTCGCATTTTCCTTAGTTTTGCTTCCCTTGTGCTGATACTGGCACCTTCCACCTCACCCCAGCTCAGCAGCTAGCCAGCATGGGAAGTGGTGGATCCTGCTGGAGACTCCAGTTCCAGTTGGACCCCTGAGCTCTGTGGAGCTTCCCAAGGTGTGCTGGCTGGATTGCAGCAGGAATTCAGTGTCCCAGGGGGGCTTTGGGGTGTGAGTGGCACATGTGGGAGGATCCATAAAGGGTGGCACCTGAGAAACTTCACTACAGGGGAGGGAAGAGGAACTTCTAGCCTGAGTGGCAGATAATGACAATTAAAGTAAATCACTCATATCCTGTGAACGTGGTAGAGAAGCATTTAAGTGGAAAAATAAATATCAAGGTGGGAAGAGTTTTGAAGAATACAGACATTATAGAACGGGGAGAGGGGAACAGTGGTGCCACGCTATTGTTGCCTCCAGAAATTTTTTCATCTTCCCAACATAAAAACCTTTTGAGTTCATTAAGGTTCATTAAGGTTGAATTCAGCTGCACATATTAGAATGTTCAGCTATCATGCAGCACTTCCTGTCTCATGCTCCAGGATAAATACCTGTTTTTAGCACAGATGATGCAAACTTTTAAATAAATGCAAGCAGACGTGTCCCCAGTTTTTTGCTGCAAGCGCAGTGAAATGCCAAGGTTAAAGCAGTTTGCATTTGAATTGTTTCTGACACTGATATGTGACAAATGCCTCGTGGTGTAATTGTGTGTAAATTGATATTAATGTGCAGTCTGCAGCTGAAAAAATGAATATATACACATGATATACTCTAAATTTCCCTGTCAAACAATTACTGTAAACCTATTTCAAACTCTGCATATTTTCTAAAATTTAAAACAAGGAGAAATCAAGAAATGGTAACTAAGTCTGTTACACTTTGGATGAGGGTTGTGTCTTTGATAAGAGGAATTTATTCCAGCCAGCGAGTGCATCTGACTCCTTAGGAATAACGAGAGCCCTCTGAGTTGGAATTACCTGAAAATCAGGAACCAAGGATGTCTGGCAGCTGGGTCTCTGCAACTGGCCTTGGTATCCAGGATTCTAATAGAAATAACTGCAATTTCACCTGTGTTAGGTGTTAGCCTAAATGTGCAGGCTGGGACCTGATTTTAGAAATCTAAGTCAAGATTTTGCTTTTTGAGTGTGAGCAAACTCTTTCTGCTTTCAGTCTCCTGGATATTTTGGATGACAGAAGGGAACGTACATTCCTGTTATTGGAGCTTTAACTACATATTTCTTTCCTTGCTTACCAATTTTCTTCCCTTTTTACCATATTTTATTCTGTTATGTTTTAGGGTGGCCTTGACCACATGAACTAAAAGATGGTGCTGAAGTCCAATATGACACAAGAAGTTGGTGTATTTTTTTTTTTTGGGGGGGGGGGGGGGTTGGAGAAAAGTTACTCCCG
>VZRH01005606.1:143869-166629 GCA_013397555.1 Urocynchramus pylzowi | reverse complement strand
GGGGGGGGGGGGGGAATGTAGACAAGTTGACTCCTGATGAGGTCCCATATTAATGATTTACAGGCAAAACTCCAGAGTTTAAAAGAGTGGGAATAAACTAACCAGCGAGATCTGCAGACATGTCTGGCAAGCCAGTGTGCATTGCAGATTTTGAGGAGTATGCTAAAAGCTTTCTGCCCAAATCCGTGTACGATTATTACCGATCTGGGGCGGATGACCAGGAAACCCTGGCAGATAATGTCGCAGCATTTTCCAGGTAGGAGGATGATTGAAGGCTGGGGTGGGAGGCAGGGGGGTGTAAGTTCTGCTTTATTGGTAGATGTGGTGCAATTTTAGATTTTTCTCTGTGAACAAAACTCAATTTTTCTGCAACATCTTTCTATTTTAGCAAAAAGACTCTCTGCTGATTTTCAGGACAACTCTCTCCCCTTTCACTCCTCCACCTAACAATTTCTGTCAAAAAGCAGTCCCTAAAATCCATTAGCACCTTTTTAGTTTTGCGTGCATTTGGGTTCTTTTGTTAACAGAAATTCTCTCCAGAGTCTTTCAGTTCCAGTATTTAATCAGCCAATGAAACTGTAATTTCTACCTTTTGGGTTATAGTGTCAGCAAGGGGTTCTTGGGATGCGGTTGTACTCTTTAGGTCCTTAGTCAGTTCTGCCTTTTTCTTAGTTCTCCTAAACTGAATTAGTTCCATGGCCTTCCCAGATGAGAGCTGCAGGAAGGAGTTGCATTTCCCAGCTCTGCAGTGAGCTGGGAAGGCCAGGGCTCAGTTCTAGGTGGACCAGCTGTGGTCAGGGGTTTCCAGCAGGAGGTCAACCCTTCACCTTCAGGAGGAGATACTGTAAAGGCTGGGAACTGTTCTAAACCAGTTTTGACTTGGACTGATCCCCTGAACTGTTGTCAAAACCTGGGCTCGGGTCACCCGTAGCCTCAGAAGGATAAGGTCAGTACAAAGTCAGTGGGCACTTGCTGTGGGATTCGGTGGAAGTGTCACAAATGGCAGCAGATCAGTTAGTTCTCTCCTCCCAAATGTCCCTGAGCAGGGCAGAGGGAAGGAGGCAGCTGGAGGCTGCTCCCCCTCAGCCCAGCTGAGCCCAGTCAAGCTGCTCAAACAGCTGCTGACATCTCCTTCCTTCTGGGGCTGTGTTGGTGCAGACATTTAACCTCCTGCACTTGTCTTTGCAAAGGCTTTGTCCTTAGCTCCTCTGAGTCTAACAAACCAAACCATGATTGTCCTGGTTTATCCTTAGTCTTTCTCCCTCCCTGCTTTGCTTTTCTGCAGTCCTACTCACTGCTCCAGTTGCTTTTCCATAGGCTATGGGCCATTCAGCTGGAAATCTGATGCAAGATGAAGGTTGTAGAAGACTCTGTGATAATTCATTTAGCAGGATCTTAAAGGTCAGAACCTTATTTTTAAGGACATAGAAAAGCTTTATAATGTCGAGAGAAGAAGACTCACCTCCACTGCTTATTCCAGACTTCCTAGCTCCGTGCAGAAGCTGCCATCACAGAAATTCCCCTGCTCAAACACAAGCCAAAAGATTGCCCTGAGGAGTGAATAGGAACAGGAGGGGATGGAGTAGCACTCACCGGACTTTTATTGTACCTTTTTTAATGCTTCCAGATGCTCTGATGCTACTTGCTGTCATAAAAGCAAAATGAGACATTAAGGAAAGGACACTCCAAGGAAGTACTTGCAGACAATAAACTGCAGGAGCAGTAAACAGTTTGCTTGTAACTGCTGAAGCTGATCATGATGAGGTGGGATCTAAAGCTGCCAGGGACAGGCTAACAAAGAGCTGGGCAGTCCCTTGCTGCACTGGCATCAGCAGTGCAGGGTGTTGGCAGGGAGATAAGAGCAGCTCTGTTCTGAAGCTGTTTCCTGCCACAGGGATAGATTCCTCTGATAAGAGACCTCCTTACACCAGGCTGGTTGCCTGTGGGCTTTAGGCTTGCCTCATCTTTCCTGACTCTTCCATCAGATTTTCAATAAAACCCTCCAGTTTTAGGTGTTTGAAACTGTGGTGTTTGCAGGCAGCCTGGGACTGAAGGAGATGCTCATTAGCAATGCCTGAGACATTAAAATAAATCAGTGACATTTGGTGTGGCTGAAAGTCTCTCAGTGCTGGGTCCCTGCTCCTCAGCAGTGTGGGGATGAAGGAGCTGGGAGGTGTTTCTGTCTTTGCTCTGCCTCCCTTTGTATTTCTCCGAAATAAAACAAGATCCCATTTTCTCAGTATGTGGGACGCTGCCATTAACAGTCCTTAGGCCAAGTTTGCAATGGCTTCCTGGGAATACATCTCTAAAAGGTAGAACCTGCTATAGAGACTTCATAATATTTTGTTTTATAAGACCTATTTGACACAAGGGACTTTTAAAAACCTTTCTTTCTCCCTTGGATGCTGTTGGGAGAAGCATGGCCCAGCTATTACAGGGGAAGTGCTGCTCACTCTGACCCTCACCCAGTCCTGGTGTTCCTGCCTGTTCCTGCCTGCAGCTTGTGGGTAAATATAAAGTCAGATGGACTTTATACCCCCGAGGCACAAAGATCACCAAGTCAGATAATTTTGTGAAAGATAGGAGTATGTTCAGCTTCATTTCCCTTTACTTTCCCCTGTCAGAAGCTTAGTTGCAGGGTTCAGTCTGATTTTAAAAAATTGCATATTATCAAATATTTATAAGTTCAAATGGAAGAGAAAGCACAAAACTGGACCAGAAGCAGGAATGGATAGCCTGTACCTTTATGGTGCAGGATTATTCAGGTGAAGTGTGAGGTGAAAAATCAGTGCTGGGCTTATCTGAGTTCTTTATTATTTTTCTGGTAAACAAATGGTTTCATTTCTGGAGAAATAAATAGATGATCTTATTAAGGGCTAGTATTACTGTTGTTATTAAGAATGAACCCTAATGGGTGATTGTGTTGCTGGATCCTGCAGTATCTTTGGAACACTCCATGCAATTTTTGGAGCAGCACAATTCGTACTCATTGGATTATAAAAGGAATGTCTTGGCCTTTTGACCTTGAGGTGCTTTGTCTAATCAGATGCCAGACTACAAACTGCTTCCACAAGGACAGTGTTTAAGATGAGTTTAACACCAGGTACAGCAACTCTCCCCCAGCTGCCAGCTCTTCTGGGACTGAGGGAAGAACCAGCACTTGGATGTTGAAATAAGTGTGTTCCTGCTGAGGCCAGAAAAGTATTTCTTATTTGTAGTTCTCAAATGGCCCTGGCAGAAGTGAGGCATTAAGGCCAGAAAGGATGATTTGGGATGGCAGAGCATATGTTATTCCCTGTGGTGTCTGCCTGCCTTCTCCTTGGGTTTGCTCTGCATCCTGGCATGCTGAGTGTCCTCCCATCCCCATCTGGAGCTGAAATCCCCTCTTGAGCTGAATGGAGAAGAGATTTTTGTGACAAGGTCGGGAGCCTTTAGCTGGATGGAATTCAGGAAATCAGTCTGGAGTCTCCCCTCTGGGCATGCCAGGGAAGGGGGATGTGGAGCAGGCTCCTGCTAATCCACCCTGCCACAGAATTCCCGGAGGCCTTGGGAGAAGCTGCCTTGTTCTGTCGTGTGCAAGGAACAGCAGCTGCTGCTTCATCAGAGCAGGCTTTCTGCAAACGTGGTGTTACCTTATAGCAATTACAGGCATTAAAACGGCCACACAAGTAATTTAAACACTGGTTAGGAAAGCAAGGCTGATGGTGGGACTGGGTCAGACAAGTCTGGGAAGTTCAGGGGGAGAAAAGGTAAGGAATGCATGGAATAGTAATTTAGTTGTGTTGTTGTGATGTCTTTCACCTCGGATTCCCAGTGCACTGCAAAAAGAGTGTGGATGGCAAGATATGCTGGAAGGGAAGATAATTTTCCCCAAGGAAAAGCAGCTGTTGCTTAGCCTGGCACAGCACCAGCCCCTGAAGGGAAGTGGAGCTGTAGGAGACAGAAGGGCAGAGACTGGGTTGGGTTTAGGATGGAGGCTTGGCCTGAGCAATGTCTTTTTCCAAATGTGCTTCTTGCCCTGCAGCATGAGGGGATTTGGGACAACTCGGGAGAGGAACAAGAGGAGCTGCTTGAAAATATGGTGCAGTTTGAAAATTTAATTTTTCCTGGCTGAAAGCAGCCAGTGCTTCCCTCTTACCCAACTGAAGGTAATTTACAATCCGAAATTTTTTTGAGTCTGGAGAAAAAAGGAAAGAACCCAAAAGATCAATCCCCCTTCCTTCTCTAAATCCTTCCTTCAAAACAGCTTTAGCTTGAAGCTGCCTAAATCGGGAGTGCTCACTGCCTTCCCCTCTGCGGCACCTCCTGCTTCCAGCTGGGAAGAAGGATGCATTCACTCTCAGTTGCTGATTGCAGCACAAGAGTGTGGACTTGGCTGGAAAAAGATGTGGGTGATGAGGAGATGATGAATTTAAAAAAGAAAAAAAATCCAAGTTTTTTTCCAAAATGTGCAGGAAATGTTTCACTGAAGGACTTGGAGGAAGCAGGTGCTGCGTGCAGCCGAGTGAATGCGTGCCCTGGTGCTGGGGAAATGCTGCCCGTGAGGTTTCCTTGCTGCTGTGGAGGGCATTTCCCTGTCCAGACAACACCTGGTTACAAGTGTCTGTCAAACTCAGAGCTGGAAACACTCGAGTTTCCAGAGCAAGAGCAGGCTTTGTTAAAGGATGAAGATACCCAGGTAGCGAACAAGCACCTGTTTGGTGTTTTTGTGGGAGCGCTCAGTTCTGGGTCAGGAGCACCCATCCAGCTGGATGGTGGTTGAGAGGACGTGACCCGATCAGGGATCTCTGCTCAGGACTGCATCATTTTTCTTGCATGCACTGCTGGGAGAATTTTAGCTCCTCCTGTTTCTCTTCCCAGCCAAAAGCACCACAGGGATGTTGTACCTCAGGACTGACCTCACAGGCCGGCTGTGAGATGGCAGTGGCAGGTACCAATCTGAGAAACCAGGAGCCTGGGGAAGAGGGAGATGCTTCACATCCTTCATGCTTTTGGGTTTGACTGTATAAATGAGCAAGGTTACAAAGGGATTTTTGTTTTCTTTGCTGGGAAAAGATACCTCAGGGCAGAATGGAAGCCTTCGAAATGAGGATTAGGACAAAAAGGGGGAGAAAGAAGTCATGTTTTCTTTGTCCCACCCTCAGCCCATCCTCCCCTGAAAAATAACAAACTGTTGCAATGGCATGAAAACAAGTGTGAGGAGACATTCCTGCCGTGTGTGTCTTGGCACTGAGCGGCACAGCTGACTTCCACAGCCACACATCTCCTTCCAAGCATCATAACTGTCCTTCTCTTCCCTGGGGAGCACTGCCTGGAGAGTTGGCATGGCCCCAAGCTCCAGAAATGTGGATCTTCTCCTGGCTTTTTGGGGAAATGTCTCTTGATCTTTCTATAAAACAGATTTTTGTCTTTTTCCCCCTGAATTTTCATTTTAATGCTCAAGCTCACCCCTACTCCCTGGTGGAGGGTAGCAGTGGCTCTGCTGAGTTTTCTCGCTGTGCTGGTAATTATAATATTATCAGTCTCGAGCATTCTGGTGCTGAGCAGTTGCTCGAGTTTAGCAGTATTAGACCATACATTTTTAATTCTTCTCTGTGATCACAGTTCAGGAGCCATGGGAGCCCTTTCAGAGCGAGGGAGGCCTCGGTGAGAGGTTGGTTCTTGCAGGGAGGCTTTGGCCTGGCTGAGCTCACGAGAGGCAGCCCCAGGTGTTGCACCCCCTCTTGTGGCTTCTAGTGGTGGCAGTGCTGTGACAACACCTGGATGATGGGAAAAGTCCCATGGCACAGGTATCCCCAGGAATGCAGCCCTCCTCTTAAAACTTTGGCTGTTATGGTGTCTAGGTGGTCCCATAATAGGGATCGTGGTCTTCTGATGCTGTTTCATGTATGGGAGCAAAAAAAAGGGGTAAATTTCTGTGTGTGGAGACATGTGGTGTCCAGCCTGGCTCCAGTAACCTGTAATTTCAGGTTAAGTGTGGTTTAGTTGGCTCTGGTTTATAAAAGGGAGTTCCAAGCCTGCAGGCCAGGCTTGTGTTACAAATAATCCCGTGTCTGTTGGTTCCCTAGTCCATGGAAGGGATAACTGAGGGTGGCTGATGATTTTTCCCATTTGCACACAGTGTCTGGCACCCAGTTCTGCCCAGAGGCTTGCAGGGGGCTGAGACTCACCACGAAGCTCATTGTTTTACAGCTCCTGTCTTTCCTTTCAAACAATACCAGCCAATAACGTTCAAGGGGTCTTTGCCTCTGTCACCCTTGCTGCTCTTTGGTCCCTTCAGGTTTGGTGCTCTGCAGGGGTTTTGCTGCAGCTCTGGATGGCACAGTGGGATTCTGTTCCATCCCCACTGACAGCAGGAAAACCTGCTCTTGCCCACTGGGAGCTGTAAATCCCCCCATGCTGCAGCCGTTTGAAATTCAGTGTATTTTTGTGTGTGCCAGGTGGAAGCTGTACCCGCGGGTGCTCAGGGACGTGTCAGTGATGGACCTGTCCACCTCTGTCCTGGGGCAGAGGGTCACCGTGCCCGTGTGCGTGGCCGCCACCGCCATGCAGCGCATGGCTCACCCCCACGGAGAGACGGCGACCGCCCGAGGTGAGCGCTGCCGCGGCCTGGGGAGGGACAGGGCGGGGCAGTGCCCTGCCTGCGCGCCCCGGCTGGGCTCCTCGCTCCTGCGAGGGCCTGAGCTGCTGCTCAGGGTAGCCGGGTTGGTTCTCGTGTTTGTTTTTTACCGTTTCACTCGTCCGAGNGAAGGACGCAAGAGGGGAAGAATTTGTCGCATATAAAATTGAAAACATCTGTCTGCCTATCTATACATTCTATGTAACTGTAAACATTGTCACAGTAACATTCTTCCCATTAGAGAATTGACTCTAGAAATTCATCCAACTTCTAGAGGCCTTTGTTTGCCTGGCAAAAATCCTTGCTTGGAAGAGAGCTCTTTGAGAGCATCCCAGGGAGACAGTGAGGTAAGGGCCCCTCTGGGCTAGAAGCAGCTCAAAAGGATATTAACCAGAATTCAGATGGGGAACTGTCACCTGCTTTAACTCCAGCTGCAGAATGGCACCAAATCTGAGGAGGGGGTGTGGGCTGTGCATTTCAGTGCTCCAGTGCTGAAAGGAAAAGGGTACAAAACCTAAACAGGTGATATTTAAAAAAGAGATAATCCTGTGCATGGCTGGGTTATTCATCTGACAGCGTTTCCATGCCCAGTGTAGCAGATACTGGTGTGGAGCGAGTCGAATTCTCAGCCCTGCAGTGGGAGCTGCTCTCAGTTCTCACCGCTGGGATGTGCACGGCGGTGGGCTACAGCACAGCTCCAGCGCTATCTTTGAAGAACACACCTCTCCCATTTTACAGCATGTTAGGGGCCGCGCTTTTCCCCTTCCCAAGAGCTTTATTAGGATGCCGACGCTGTTTTCCCTGTTTGTAAGTGCCGGCGCGCTCCACGCGATGGCACTCCAGCACCTCGGATCGGGTTGGGAAGGGCCGGCGGGCGCCCTGGTGCTGCCCCATCCTTTGGCAGCTCCCGCGGATCAGTTCTGGGCCAGGTTGTGCAGGAAGGAAACTCTGAAACATTAAGTGCAAACATGTTAATGCAATGGTGAGAGCGAGATTTGAAATGCAAAATTCAGGATGTTTCTTAGCAAAAATTCCCGCTGATGCTGCAGCCCAGCCACATTTTAAGGAATAAATCCACAATGGCATGCAAAGTTGAGTGGTACAATAAGGCTGGGTACCACATTTTCAAACTTTAACACATCACTATTGCATTTAATATTCCTGGGTTTTCAAGCTGCTATGGCAGCAATTGGAATGTGTGGTCCAGTAAACTTATCCATTGGAGCTGGTGAATTTTTCATTTCTTTCAAATGAAGGTAGTATTAAAATCACATCCTCTGTATTGCATTGGCATTTGGGGGAGAAAAAAATGGCTTTGGTTTTGTGCTGTTAGAGGTGGAGCGGGGCACTCAGTGCCAAGCTTTTGGGTTGACCTTACAAGATAACAGTAATTAGCTGTAAAGTACACATTTGGCTTAAAGGTTCTCTTAAACTTGGGACACTCGGGATCAGGGGGCTTGCCACATCCAACTTCTCTTCTGTTCCAGAGGTAGCACAGAGTTGAAGTGAGCAAACTGTTGGTTGCTTTACTTCAGCTTCTGCTTCAGTTGCACTGGTTTGCACAAGCCAAGGAAGTCTGATCCATAGTCCTGTGGCTTCTGCAAAGCCTGGCGTGCTCCGTAAGCCTGGCGTTTTTTGGCTCAGCTGTGCAGGAGGTGCTGTTTGGGGTGGTGCCTCTGCCGTGGCCATGATCCTTGAGAGGCACAGCTTGGCCCGAGTCCTGCCCCTTCCCAGCCAGTGCCCTGGCTGGTGCTGGGGACAGAGCAGCTCCCAAAGGAGCCTCCCTGTGTGCCACGGCTCTGCCTGGCTGGCCTTGAACGCCGAGGGTTCACTCCACGCTGCCCTGCAGAGCAGGGTGGTGAAGAGAGCAATGACAGCTCCTGCCCTGAGCTCCTGCTGTTTTGAGAACAATGCTTGAGGAATTTCCTGGAGAGACAGCATCTTGCTTGGAGCTGCTCTGCTCTCCCAGCAGGTTTGCCCACGTGCTGTAGGGTAAATGTCCCCTCTGGGGACAAGGGCATGTGATGGTGTCCCTTAGAACTCCCTGCCCTCACAGCTTCTCGCTCTGGGGCTTGTCCAGGGTTCTGGGGACTGCTGCTTCCTGAGGGATGCTCTCCCTCAGCAACCAAGCTGGTGGAGAGGAGTGTGCACCTTCCCAGAACAGGGCAGGGTCTGTCAGCTCCCCTGCTGGCGACAGGCTAGCCAACAAAGTTATTCCAAAGGTTAGGTGACCCCACTCTGAGCAGAATAAACTGCAGTCATGGTCAAACCTTGCACAGCCTCAAATCCAGGTGTTGGATTTATGTGTACTCCTGTTAGCTAGACTTTAAAAATAATAAATGGATTTTTAAAAATGTCTATGCAGTCTGTAATAAGGTTGTTCCTCAGTTTTCTCTGACACATTTGAATGTAGCAGGAGTCCTTCCTTACAGAGAAAGCTCTCTTGTCCTTGAAACAATTTCATGCACCTTGGCAGTTGTCCCAGTTTTTCTAGGTCTTCCTTCAAGTATATTCCCTGGCATTTTAGTTGTAGTTCATCAGTGTAAGTGGCAATTTTCCAAAGAATGGATTTTATGTTCAGTAGAGACTGAAAAATTGGGAGGAAAATTGTTTTGGATTAACTGAAATGTTTCATTTGATCCAAAACATAATGTTTTATTTCATTTTCCTACTGGCTAATGCTTTTAGCTATAGTTCTGCTTTGAAACAAAAGTGTCAGCTCAGGAGAAAACATTTCCATTTTGAAAAGATCAACACATGACATTTTGACTTAGGTGGTTTTTTTCTCATCCTTCCCACTCCAATTTCAACCTCTTTGCCTAAAAATATTTGCCAAATTCAATGAATAATCTTAGCCATTAAAGAGCAAAAGGTTGTTCTCTAAACTTTTTTCAATGGAACCCTTCTGATTCTATGGGATCTTTTTTTCTTGCTTGTCCATCAGCAGATTCACTGTTCCTCCATGCCAAGGCATTCATTTGCCACCCTGACTTCATACTGTGCTTGCAAACCAATGTGATCCCTGTGTCAACAGGACCCACCTCCAGTACACTGACTCAAAATCTTGTGCACCATCCAGCTGCTCAGCAAGAAATAGCAGGTTTTTTGCAAGCTTAATTGATTATGAACAGATCTGTAGCATTTTTTTAAATTGAGATTTGTGTTTATACTCCTGCTTATTCCATATTGCACTTAATGGGTCATTTAAATTCCTGTGTTTTCACCTCAGAGCAGTGTTGCAGTGCCTGGCTTGTCCATGAATGGCTGAAAATCAGGCTGAGAACCTGGCTGTGTTCTTGGCCAGGTCTTTTGAGAACTGTCACTGACAGTTGCTCAGGGTTGAAGTTTTTGTGTTTGCCCTGTGCAGCTGCACTCAAAGCCCTCTCCAGGCTGCTGCTGACGCAGGAAGGGTTTCACCATCACCTGCGACGTGACTGCACCGTTTGCTTTGCCAAATGGAGCACAGGAGTATTGACTGCAAAGCTCTTTTATTCCCCCTGTTTTAGCTGAGTTTCTGGCAGCTCTGTCATTCCCACTAGAGAGGGAGCAACACCTTTGTTCCTTTGGCTCTTAATAGGCTGCTACTGTGCTTTTTCTCTCTGTGAAGCTGAGCACTGAAATTTGGGGTTCTTCTGCCCATCCGACATGGTTGTGACTGGGAAGGAGGGATTTGGCCATTTATTACAGTTTGTGCTTAGCCACAGTGAAAGCTGCAGGACTTTGTACCCACCTATTACCATGTGGTGATCAAAAGATGAGGTTAATTTTGAGATACGGAAATTAATGTCAATCCAGAGTCATGGAGAGGACAGTATTCACGTGGGACAGCGTGGCCTGGGCTGACCTGGCCTGGATTCCCCTCAAGAGTGGCATGGCCAGGGGACTTTGTGCTGCAAGCCTGCCCAGGCAGACCCCAGAGCCATTTTGGCCATGTGTCCCTTTCCCTCCAGCCCTCTTGTACAGCTGACAAAACACAAGTCAACGGGAGGATGGCAGGCACCACTCTCACGCAGGGTTTGGTAAGGGCTGAGGGAGGAGAGGCTGACAGGGGTCTCTCAGCCAAGTGTGGTTTGTCAAGAGAGCAACATGGAGTTCTTTAAACAACTCTGTTTCTTGGGAGATGCAGCTCCAAGAACACGGCTGCTGCTCCTGAGAAATACCACTGTGCCAAAAGGACATAGTGTTGATCCCAAGGAATGTCCTCTGGCCCTTAGCTTGGGGACAGTGGATTCACTGGATTCAGGGAAAAACGCCTGCAGTGGGGCAGTTTGACTGCCGGGCTTCAGAGATGCCCCTAAAAGGGAAATGATGGGAATTTGCCCAGCTAGAGGAAAAAAGCAGTTCCCATTCCCATACAAGGTAACCCTGACAAAATCTGCAAGCTTGAGCTGGGCTCCTCTCCAGTGCCCTCCCTGAAGGATTCTTCCTCTGAGCTGCCCACAGGGACAAATTCCTACCCTTCCCAAACCACGTAAGGAAGTGATGCCCCACCAAATGGGGGGAGGATGCTCTGAGGCTTCAGGATGAAAAAAGGGCTAAAAAAGGTCACTGCTCTGTTCCCCACCAGAGCTCCCAAGTGCGTCCTGTCCCATTTGTTGCTATGTAAAATACTTCAGTTGAGTTCTCCAAGAGCGAATGGCTTCAAGCTGTCAGAGGGCAGGTTTGGATTAGAGATGAGGAAGAGATTCTTTACTGTTCTGTGATTCCATGGACCTCCCCAGCTCCCTGTGCATGGCTACTGCTGTGCTCTCTGTGCTTTCACAGAGCCCAACAGGAGCCTGCAGGGTGTACAAGGGTGAATGTGTTCTTTGGGCAATGCTCAGGATTAAAAGAAGACCTGGGGAGAAAAAAACCCCAAAACATTAAAAACAAGCAACAAAAAGCAATCATGCAATGGCATGAGAAAAGACTGGTTTACAAAAACATCTCATGCTTAAACTCTGGCAAATGTCACATATTGCGGCAAGAGCATCCTGTGGGAATATGGCTGTAGTAGGACTGATTTGAAATAATAAATAATTTGCAGCACCCCAAAAGTGAAGTGCAAAATATAGCTGTTAGAGGAAATTAATTGCTTCTGTTTTCTTCAACAGTTAAATGTGTGAGAAGTTGGAGTGTATTTTTAGAGAAACCTAATTTGAGGTAGAAAAAAACCCCAACCAAACCTGGCAGCACTTCAGGTCTCTGTATCTCATTGTTTTAGAAGTCTAGAAAATTGTCAAAATAAGCTTTAAAATGATCAAGATCAAGCACAGATCAACCAAAGGTGGAACTGGGAATTTCTAAAACCTTGAAAAATTTTATCTGTGAACTTTGGATTTGTCTGAGAGATCTAAACTACGTGTGTTGAGCTGGTGTTTCACCAGAGAGCTGTGAACTTTACAGGAGAGATGAGGGGAATTTTGTCAGCATGCTTGCATGAAAATGCCATAACCCCGTTTGGGATGGCTGAACTCTCATTGAACCAAACTGCTTAAACCTAATCTTAAATAAGAAAAAAGCACTATTTTCTCTGTTGCTACATGTGCAGCTAAGTTGAAAGGATATGGTGATATCCCATGACTTATATTTTCTCTTCACCAAAATTTTTTATTGTGCAGTTTCTAACTAAGTTTTTGCTTTTGCAATAGAGATGGACTTGGGAATAAAAGGCAAAAATGGGAATAAATGGATACCTAAAGGCAGATTGAATCATAGCATTTATGTTATAACATCACATCGTCTCCCTTGTCTGATGTGAGGGTTTTGCAATTCCCAAGTTCGCAGCATTCTCGATGTAAAGGGAACTATGTCCAGTAATTTAAAGGAGAGGAACGGGATGGTTACAAACTAGAGAGGTTTGGGTGATTGCTCACTGGTATTTCCAGTGAGGGAAAACTGGCTGGTGGCCCTGGGAGGGTGTAACCAATTTGTTTGAATAAGCTGTTCATAAGTTTCCACTCCAAGAGGCTTGTAATCCTTATTTAATAAAATGTTGTCATAAAGACCACTTTTTAATTCCTCCATGAGCTGGGGATGACGTCTTGAAACAGAGGTCCATTTACATTAAAAATATGCATACTGTGGTAGACCGAGGAAAACAAGGCTTCCTATAATATTTCTGAGTTTTACAGCGTGTTTATCCTTTATTTTACAATTACAGATTACTCCAAAAAGAATAAGTGATAGATTCATGAAAACATATCTGTAGGAGGTTAGCCGGTGCGGAGGGCGATTTTTGGGAGGCAACGTGGCAACATCCAAAACAACTGGAAGCCTTGAACGCGTTATTTGAATGCTCCCGTTTAGAGAATCTCACTTTGTGTTCCTCCAGCCTGCCAGGCCCTGGGGACAGGGATGATGCTGAGCTCCTGGGCCACGTCTTCCATCGAGGAGGTGGCCGAGGCAGCCCCGGCCGGCCTTCGCTGGCTGCAGCTGTACGTGTACAAGGACCGGCAGGTGACGGCGTCGCTGGTGAGGCGCGCCGAGAGAGCCGGCTACCGAGGGATCTTCGTCACCGTGGACACGCCGTACCTCGGCCGCCGCCTCGCCGACGTGCGCAACAAGTTCCAGCTGCCCCCGCACCTCAGGTACCTCTGCTGCCCGCCGCGGGACCGGGCCGGTGCCGCGGCCACCACGGGCTGCCGGGGAGAAGTTTGTCCTGGGGAGCGGCTCTGTGGAGCTGTGCCTGCCTCTGCTTGGGCTGGGATCTGCTCTGGGTCAAAACAGAGCTTTCCTGGGAGTTTGCACGCTGTAAAAGACGCAGCGTGAGGCTGCAGGCTGCTGAAGTAAGAGACGTGGGGCGTTTCTTTATGCAATGTGGATAAAAAATGGATTCTTGTGGCAATGTGTTCTTGGCTGTCCTCAAACGGGGCAGAGCCTGGAGTGACCTGCTCCGATGTTGAACTGGGATCCAGCAAGGCTTCATGGACATCTATCTGTTTCATGGAGCTTAAGAAAACTTTATTTCCTACCTGATCCCCTATTCCTCTCGTAGCAGAATTGGCTGGGCTCTGAAAGGGGTCTGGACTTAGTGGGCCAAAGCTCCCTTCCAAAAGATGTTACGGTTCCTTCTGTGTTGTCCTATGACACTGCTCTGGGTCTGGGGCCATGTTGCTACCGACTGCAGAGACCCTTTTTGAGCCACTTCAACTCTTCTTTTACTCCAGTACAGAAACATATGGGTATCAGTCTTTCTAAATGCTCCATGAGGGCATTTTTTACCCCACAGTGTGTTTTGGGACATTTTCTGTGTCTCAGAATTTGTGGCATCATGATTGACTTCAGCACTAATTCTAGTTCCTCCCCACTGCAGGGCCAATGAGGAATTCAATTTTAACAGAGTTAAACCAGAATTTTTACCTTATAAAGGTGTTTAAGGGTGCTGATTTGCCTGGCCTTTTGTAAATACAAATTGATAGACTGTGGTGACTCCCCTGATAAACATATGCTGAAGTGCTGGCACAGTTCTAGCAGCCAAGGACTGGCTGGAAGAATATTTACTTGATGGGCTATCCAAAACTTGAAGCTAAAAATCTTGCAAGGTTCTTGCATGTAGATCTTGGTAACAACCATAGTCTACCATGGCACATGTTAGAATTATTTAGAGCATGAAAATGAACACAAAAATGGAGAGACAGAGGAGAAAAAAAAAAAGGCAGCTTAATGTATTTTGAAGCAGATAAACTTTGAGGTGAGTTCTGGGTGAAAGTTAGTTTTGAATATTATCAATGAAATTGAATTGCTCTTCCTGTGTCTCCAAAGACTGTTGTGTTATACTGTACACACATTGTATGTAACATGTAGTTAGCAAGAATCTCATCTAGAGTTTTTTTTCCTAATTTCCATACTATTCAAAGGGAAGATAAGCCATGGGGCTCTGCAGTGAATCTGATTCTCTACCTCACTGGCAAAAACCTCTCCAGAGCTTGGGGTGTTGGCTCTCCCCCGTGCACTCATACTTGCAGCTAAGAGATGGAAGTTGACAGAGCAACCTGAACTCTGCCCTGATTTCTCTGTTAAAGTACAGTTTTAGGAGGAAAGCACCAGAAAGCAAAAAAGCCCTAATGCATCTAACATGAAAATGTACCACACTGGTATGTGTGTGCCCTATGTTGTAATCGTGCTAGAGATCTGTGTTTTACACATTATCAATATACACTGACCTTTTACTCTGAAAGATGAAATTAGGCAACTGTGAAAATAGCTTACTTTTTTAGGGGCAATAGAATTTTAAGGCTTGGGGTTGAGGAGTTCTTGAATGTGAGTCCAACAACCCAAAGACATTTGAGAAAAGCAGGAGAGCATTTCTGAAGCACTTTGACCCCACCTGCCCAAATATATAACAAGGTTTCGAGTGAACAGGATGAAATAATGAGAAATTGGAGTAATCCTTAAAGGTTCCAATTAATCACTGCAGATTCCCGAGTGCTCCTTGGGCAGAGCTTTGTTGCAGAGGCCACAGTGAAACTCTCCTAGCGCGGGGCTCTGCTCATTTATGTGATAACTTTTTCTTGGCTTCGGGTTTTCAACAAAGTTTCAAAGCAACAACAAGGTGCCATTGTGCTCTGAAATGTATGTAAGGCAACATTCATCCAAGTGTTGATCTGCATTTTGCAGGCCAAGAAAAACAACAGTTATTTATATAATCTTATCCATGGTTCTGTTTTTCTCTGGGTACCCCACCCTCCACAAACCAACAGCTGAAAAGCTGGATCTTGCTGAGAGCCCGCTCCTTTCTCATTTGCTTCTGGGCCTGGAGCTGAACAGAAAAGCCATGTGAAATGCTGCTTGTTGCAGGCATGAAATCAGCAGTGAAACCAGCCAGGTTCCATGCAAAAACACTCATGCACTTCCCAAAATGTGAAATGTGAGTATTAAATAGCCCAATGTGGAACAGGACACAGTTTCAGAAGAGCAGAGCAACTGGGACATGGATGTTCTAGAACCAGTGAGATTTTGTTGCTGAAAAACCCAAATAACAGCAATGTTTTCACACAAGCTTCCTTTCCTCCCTACATTTTACAAGCAAATATACAAAAGGGACACAGGGTAAACAGGCTGGCTGTTGGCCTTATTGGACAGATGAAAATTATGAATTCTTTGCAAGGCTTTGTGGACATCGATCTGTTTCATGGAGCTTAAGAAAACTTTATTTCCTACCTGATCCCCTATTCCTCTCGTAGCTGAATTCCTTGGATTTGAAAAACAAAACCCAACCCTACTTATTTTGCTATAGAAGTCAGACTATTACCTTGGGCCAGAGAAACTTGCCCCAAAGTTATCACAAAACCATCAGGGAAAGACAGAAAGGCTTGGGTTGGACGGGACACTAAAGATCCAGTGCTTGTGTTGATTATCAAATGCTTTGTCAGCCAAAGGTTTTGGCTCACTGAGGAGCGGGACCTGACGTGCTGGGACCGGCTGGTTTTGCTCCTGCCCTGCAGTGCAGCAAAGCTTTAACTCGGGCATATTGAATGCTGGCATTTGGAACCCATCCTGACTACAGCGAATCCCCCTCAGACTATTTTTCTGTGTCTTTTGCCACTTTAGATTAAAAAACTTCTCAAGCAGTGACCTGGCGTTTTCCTCGGGGAAAGACTTTGGCGAGAACAGCGGGCTGGCTGTGTACGTCGCTGAGGCCATCGATGCCACCGTCAACTGGGAGGACATCAAGTGGCTGCGGGGGCTGACCTCGCTGCCCATCGTGCTGAAAGGGATCCTCAGGGGTGTGTAGCCCTGCTGCTTCCCGGGGGAAGGCAAGGGGAGGGCTGTCACTTCCTCCTGCACCGTCAGGAACCCCCCAGTGAAGGGGTTTGTGGAAGCAGCTGCTTAAATAAGTGCCTGGTGCTGTCACCAACGCCACCATTAATATGATCATGCCAGTAATTTTGCAGTGGACAAAATCATTCAGTGAAAGAGTTTCTTACTCATGAGTTCTGGAACATAATGGAGAAAATAAGGGCTGGCAACCAAGGTGGCTGCTGATCCAAAGGGATAAAATGTTCTGCTCCAACATTTCAAGCTACTTTTCTGGTCTTATTACTTAAAGATAAAACCTTTTTATGTATTGAGGCGATGCTTTGGAGGGCTGAAGCCCTAAGGTGGCTTTGCATGAGCTGACAGTGGTTTTCTTAGTGATTCCCTGATTGTGGTGTCTACAAGCTCCCACTTATGGAAGGACACATCCTGTTTGGGTTTTTTCCTAGTTGATGATGCCAAAGAAGCTGTAAAGATTGGGGTAAATGGGATCCTGGTGTCAAATCACGGAGCACGACAGCTTGATGGGGTCCCTGCTACAGTGAGTACTGATGCCAATATGCTCCAGTAATCTCTAATTTTCTCTGCCTTTTGGCTTCTTGTTTGCTTTCTCTGAACATGTGGAAGCTGGAGGAAAAATCTGGAATACGTGATCTATGCCTTAAGCCACGAGTAATAGCCTCTCTCCACTTCTCTGTGTATGTCACATCCTTCTCTGAGTTAGACACAGCCTTTCATTGGTAGGTCAAATTGGAAAATCTTTCAGAATTTTTTTTCCATTCTCCTCTTTCACGTCTTCTTTCTCATTCTTTTTTGAAAAACCCTCATTGCCATTTGCAGCTCACTGAAGGTTGTATTAGGGTCGTTTTTCCTCTTTTAATAGTCTTTGGAGGCTTCTGAAAAATTGCAGTTAAGGAACAGCTAAAGACTGAATGAAACTCTCCATTTTTCTCCTTTCAAGTATTTTCACCTTTGGAAAAGGGAGAGAGTGGTTAAATTACAGTTTTTTCTTTTTCCTTTTCCTTGTCGTGCTACCCCATGACTTTTCCAAGGGTGAAAGGGATTTGAGAATTTCTCCATCGGCAAAAAAGAAAGAAGTAAAGGAAAGTGAAAAAGTATGTGCTCAGGATGAAGGAAAAACCCCAAAATTCCAGTCATCACTCATCTTGCTTCATTTGGTGTGGGAAAGCTGCACAAATAAAAAGAGAATGAAAGGGAGGGGAATCAAAGCCCAGTTGTGCCTCTCTGAGTATTTCCAATATGTTCTCGATGAAAAACCTCCTGTTTTCCATGATGGTTCCTGAAGGGGAACAGGTCCTCTTGTCACCTCCTGGGAATGTATTCCCCAATTTCACTGAGAGTATTTGAAACTCTTGGGCAAGCCTGCGTGTAAGGTAATCCAACAGCAACAATGTATAAAGCTGTTAAAAAATATAATTTTGAGGAACATGTGAGAACTCAAGAAATACAAATTCATTTTTGACAGCTGCAGTAGAAGAGAAATTTGCAAACTCCTTGTAAGGGGCTACTCCTTTGCCACACCACCGGGCAGAGGAGAACTGCTAAAGCTGATGGGTTCCCTGGATTTATGGTACAAGGAACACTACTTCACAATGCCTGTTTTTATAAAGTATCTGTATCAGATCATGTTAAATGGTTCTGATTTAGAAACATAATAATTTGCTTCAGTTTCACGGGGTTTCAGATCGTGAGCTGAACCCAAGCTGGTCAATATTTCTAGTGTCTAGTTACGCACTGAGGAAATCTATGTTTTAATTATGGTTTGCATCATGCTTTAGTTATTAGAGCACTTTAATGTTGGTACAGTTTGTCAGGATGTAGAAAGTGGTCTCTGGATATGGAAACAGATCCAAAATATGTCTGGCAAGACAGCAAAACCAAAGGGAGGGGGAAAATCACAGCAAGTGCCAAACTTCAAGAAAATTTTAATCCAAATCTAAAAACAAACTGCACTTTCAAGTTTTTTCCCCCCATCTTCTAGTCATTTTTATCCATTAGAAAGGAAATGAATTACATCCGTATTTGAAAGATCTGAATTTGTGTGTCTTTTGTCTTACTTTCACACACTGTTTCCAGTCTCCTTAATACTTGGCTTCTGGTGGCGTTCCTTTCCTGATTTTCATGAATAGGAACTATTTAGGTGGCCTTGTAGGAAAATGTGCCCTGTAATTAATGCTCCAGGCTTGAATTCAGGAGGCTCATCCTTTCACTGAGACCTCTTGCATGGCAAGAGGAATTACTTAATTCCCTGGTTACACACTTGTAACTTGAGAACAATAAAAATACTTTCCCCCCTTACTTGTGTCACTGGTGTAGGGGATAAGCTGAGAAAGGGGATGAGCAGAGCTCAGTGAAAACAACATACATGTGCATTAAAAGAAATTATTTCCCACCTTGCTGAAAACTTAGAGGAAAGTTAATTTTTTCTTGTATTAAGAAAAATAGAATTCTTATATTTTCTCTATAATCATTCCGTTAATTAGATGCATTTTCAAAAGGGAAAATACATCAATTAAAATTTTTCAGCCAACTCTAAGTTCTTTTAGGCATGAGTTTCTCTCACTCCTTGTCTATAGGTGCAGTGTCTGCCTCTGGGCTCCTGAGCTGGCCCTCAGGATAAATGAATAGGAAATTTAAACAGGGAGCAAAGATGATTATTTAAAAAGTGAGCTCATCCAATTTCATTCCTTAACTAGTGAAGACTGGAAGTTTGGGAGGTAACACCACCTAAAGGCTTCCTTAGTGCTGCTGTTTTATTTATTCTACATAAGAATCAGATACTGGGTTGTGTCAGATATGTGTCATGGGGTCAGATGGCCATTTTGTGAGACCCTGCTGATTCTCACTCTGTTTATGTGGCTCTCCAAATAAATCTGACCTCTGTATGTATCTTTTACCCTGCAAAGTCACTGCTGGTTCTCAATACAAAGCTGTGTTATTTGGGTGTATATTTAGGCATGCAACTGCTCATTAAGTTACTGTAAAGCTTGGATCCTATGTGTAAGAATTGGCTCAAAAAATAAATAGGGTTTCAGGAGCAGCCAAGCTGTGTTCCTGGTTTCTCTCTCTTAGATTGATGTCTTGCCTGAAATCGTGGAGGCTGTGGAGGGGAAGGTGGAGGTGTTCCTGGACGGTGGTGTGAGAAAAGGCACGGACGTTCTCAAGGCACTGGCTCTTGGTGCCAAAGCTGTTTTCATTGGGAGACCTGTCCTCTGGGGACTGGCTTATCAAGTAAGTGAGGGAAAGCTCAAATGCATGAGCTTAGATCCCTACAATCCCTGTTTAGCCCTATTAAATGCACATGAGTGTGTCTGTGTGCACAGAGGAGTGTGTGTGTGATGCATCTGTGTGCATCCAGGTCATCTGATTTGCTGTTTGCTAAAATTTGCTATGACCAACCCTCAGGATTTATATTTGTGCATAAAACCTTTCTTGGCACATGTATACATGTCTATGCCTACACACAGAAATGTACACATAATAGTTCACGTTGTCTCCTAATCTCCCAGGGTGAAGAAGGAGCAAAAGAAGTTCTCCAGATGCTGAAGGACGAGTTTCGCCTGGCAATGGCACTGACAGGTGGGACATCGACATTTCCTCTCCGTAATCACGTTTTCTCAGAGCTTTCATTTGCCCAGGCAAGATGCTGCAGCAGCTTGCATGAGGGGAATGTTTGCAATCTAGACAGGTTAGTCTGTGGAGAAATGGGAAAAATACTTGTTATCCCTGCCTTATAAATGATGAACCAAGTAGGTTAGGGGAAAACATTATTTTGGGGATTTTTTTTCACAAGGAGAGCAATAAATCCATAGAAAAGTAGTGGCAAATCTTTGGTCGCTGAGGCGTGGATTTCATCTGACAGAATGGAGATTTTTATGAGGCAGAAAAAGAAAAGGCTTAGAGTGGGTTGGAAAATCAGGGGCTTGAACTGATCTGCAACTTCTCCTCCAGGATGCCGGAGAGTAGAAGAAATTGGCAGGACACTGATCCGAAGACATCAAGTATTGTTTTCCAAGATTTAGGTCTGAAGACTCCTGCCTTGTGTGTTGCCTGTTGTGCTTCCAGACAAAATCCAACTGCATTCCCTCTGTGGGCCTCCTCCTGCAATCCTGACTGAGGGAATGCTCTGCTCTGTATGAAATCACTTGTTGAAGAAAGAACTCAAAGCAAATTTTACAGGTGCTTCCAAACCTCTCGGGCTGTTAAGGAAAGCTGCTACACTGGGAGGTGTGATTAGAGATGGGCCTTTTTACAAGAAGCATAGAAACTTCAAGGTGTTTTGCAACAAATGCTGATAATTAATTTCCATGCCTGGGAGTAATTCAGCTGTTAAAGTGAAACTATAAACAGAAATGCTGAAATTTAAAATGCAAAAGATGCTTCTTGCTCACTGTTTAGAGAAACTAGACTGTAGATTGTAGAGATTAAATCTTGCTTTCTTATGAACAGAGTGTCCTTTCCCTAGTGACTTTATAAGCATCTGGGCTTGTGGCACGTAGGCTGTAGGAGGCCCAAGGACTCTTTGTTGCAAGGAACCAAAGAGCAAAGCAAAATTGGGGAAACTTGGGGAGATTCAGCTGTTTAAGTGGCACAAGCCCCTCTGCAGTCAGACAGCTGTTATGTACGTGCATTGGATGTACGTCACATCCTTGGCTAATGCAAATCCCTGTAGCCCAAACTGTGCCAGCTGCCTCCACCTGGAGCTTCGAGTCACATTTTTCACCTGGACTGATTTGCTAATAGTGGCAAGGGAAGGCTGATGCTGCCTGGGAGAGTTTATAGAATTTGCAGCCATGTGTAAAAGGGAAACTTGAATAACTGAGGCATTAACCCATGACTTGGGAAGAGCCTAGTGGCTCTATTGAGTTTCCATGCACACCCCTAAATCAGATAAATCTCAGTGTTCTTCACTCTGCTCATGAGGAGGATGCAGAGACACACAGATCTGTGCCTCTGTTCTCTGAACAACCCAAATATCCACTGAATTCAGGAGAAATTTTGCAACTGTAAAGAATAAAGGGGGTAAGACTATAGTGTTCTCTTCTTGGGTAAAACCAAGGCTAGCTCTTCACCTGTCTCACCTCCCTTGCAGGTATGGCAGATTTACAGGGAGCAGGGAAAGGCCACACAGGTTTTGAATATCTCACTGTGGAAATTTAGTGTTCATTTTTAAAGAAGACTAAAGAAGAGAAAAAAATCCCTTAATTTCGTGGTATCACTGACATCACCAGCTCCACCATTTGTTTCCCATCAGCCTCATGCATTCTGACTCTCCCACTTTGCTTGGTTTGAAATATCCCTTACTGAGATTTAGAGGCAGCTTTGTAATGAAATGCTGGAATATTATAATGTGAACTAAAGCTGGGGCTGGAACTCGAAATGGGGAGAAAACCCAAAAGGCCACATGCTTGCCCTCCAGTTGTAAAATTTGTACTCTTATTTACTGCAGAATGTGGTCTGTTGTGTGAGAGTTGCGTAGCAACAAAATAAAGTTTATCTGTGCAAGGAAATATGAATGTTTCTCAGAGAACAGAGAAACATAATTTCTGCTGTTTACTGCACTTATCATATCTGTTGCAATGTGGACTGTGTCAGATGTCAATTACAGACTAACTTCGGCAAGACTGTTTATTTGAGATAATATAAATGTTACTTAAAAGACAGGGGCATAATATCTTATGTTTACATGTTTAAGATCTATTTCTAAAGCTCAGAAGATGCAGTTTCCTGTCTTTGCCCCAGCCAGATTCAAGGAAAGTTCTGAAACCCTGTGGTTCAGTAGACGTTCTGATGGTGAGGAAGCTGGTTTCATTACTGGTGCGTAATTCACCGTTTGTAGTTCCTCTGGGATAAGGGGTTTACATTGTTTTTTCCTGCTTGTTATCTGAGAATCATCTGACTGCCTTCCAGTTCAACCCTAGTAAGACTAGACAAGCATTAAAAACCAAAATTAGAGCCAAATACTTAAAGGCTGTGAGACTGTTAACAGAAAGTAAATTAATTTGTCTGGTAGAATTCTCTTTTTAAAATATTTCACAGTGAAGAGAATTTCTTTTGATTTTGAGACAGCCAAACACAACTACTTTTTAAAATTATTAAATTTAAAAAAAAAAAAAAAGACAGGAATTGTTTGGTTTGGGTTTAAAAGCAGAAAGACTGAGTGCCCTCAACCATTTTAAAAGTTGAACAATGTCCAGGCTAAGAAAAAAAATCTATCTCCACACTTGCTTCATCTGGAGAAGCCGAGAAAAAAGCAGAGCACACAGGTGATAGTAGATCTTTCTATGGTTTGTGAGAGTGTTTCTGAGGAGAATGTAAGTAATGTAACAAAAAAAGAAAAAAAAAAAAAAAAAAAGGGGTTTTGGGAAAAAGGAAAATAAAA
>VZRH01005606.1:8792-143851 GCA_013397555.1 Urocynchramus pylzowi | reverse complement strand
TTTTTGGGGAAAAATGAAAAAAAGTAAAAAAAAAAAAAAAAAAAAAAAAAAAGAAAGAGGTCTTTGTGAAACATGTAAGTAGAAAATTATTTGTCTTAAATAACAAGTGAACCCAACAAACTTTTAGGAAAAATTAGTCATAGTCCTTAGGTCAAGGCACAGAAGTAGAGGGGAGCAGAAGAGTTTTGCATTTATGATGCTTTAGTGTAACTGCCTACTCAAATGTCAAATAACAAACATGATGGGTTTAATAGCAAAATTATTTTTCGGCTTCACTTTGGCTCCATATTAAGTCACAAATAGAAAGAAAAAATATCTACATAGAAAAAACCTAACAAGAGGAAAACAGGGAGTGATATTTCTGTACCCAGAAAGACAGCAGTCAGCTGGTGTGCTGGGTATTGAGAAAAATCCCAACTGGTTTGGGAGGCTGGTGAATGATCAGTGACTGAATGGGGTTCTCTAACCACCTCTGAGGATGGACCAGGAACATGCCCTGGAAAAGGAGATTGCAGCTCTTAATGAGAAAATATTTATAACATGTTCTGAAAGAGAGAAGAAACCAAAAACAAAACCTGAGGGCATGAAAGAGGAGGATGATCCTGTGCTTTTTAGTAGGAAGTGGTACTTCCCAAGAGGTTCAGATGCGAGGCAGGCTCTTACATACCGGTGTTTCATGTTCAGTCTGCGTGTGGAGTTCTCTGCTGTCGGCAGTTCAGAAGTTTCTCTTTTTGGAAGCATTGCTACAAAGTTGTCTCCTTAGCCCCAGTGAGCTCCTGGGGGTTTGAACCCATTGAAGTGTGTGTAGAAGACCATGGCATTCTCCACAGGACATGTAGAAACCACTCAGGAGGTTTGGAGAGGCTTCAGCCCTGGTTTGGGATCTCAACAACTGAGATCAAGACATGCATTTTTAGCACTAAGTTCTAAATAAATCAATCTGATTCAAAGTGGCAAGATCAGTGAGAGAGCCCATGATGTTTTCTGGACAGCTGATAGATCACATCAAGGCTGGACAAGCAGGGAGCAGGGTTCTCCTAAGAAAAAAACCAGTATCCTTCTGGAAAAGCCCACCTTGAGCAGGTTTGGCTGTGCTGGGAACATCTGTGCCATGAGAGTCTGGCAGTTTAACTCAGCAGAGGAGAGCACAGAGGTGCAGGACTGTAGGCTGGCTCAGCAGATGGTAGGAGTCAGTCGAGGGCTGTGAGAACATCTGACCTTTCAGATCAAACATGGAGGGGGAGGTTACTGGAGCTTCAGGACAGATGTTCCTCTCTCTCTCACTTGCCTGTCAGTCCTTTGAAGCAGAGACCTGCTGCTTTTCGAATGTTTGGAGAAGGCACACAGGGTGGAGAATCCAGTAAGTAAATAATAGGAGTTGTAACTCAGTGCACTGAAGCTGAGGAGCTGTGAAAGACACGATCTGTTTTCTTGTGACCTCCACCTCTCGCTGTGACTCCGGGACACGTTATTGTATTTTATTTGCACTAGTGGCCAAGTCAAACAAATAGCTCTGGAACTGGTAAGAACTCCACCCCCATCAGTAATTTTTCAGGTTGAGCATGAAACTTGTCTGTCTTACTGGGAATTTCTGAACATAAATAAACAGACACTTAGAGTAACTCGCCTTGATAAATGGGCAGTGTAGGTCGGGGCCTGCTGGATATGCAGGCGACTCAAAGATGAAGCAGAGCTGGGGAAGTAGGAAGGAATGGCTCTGCTTTTCTTGGCTTCTCAAATAGTTTTCAGGCTGAAATCAAATACTTGAGTGCATGAGGAAAGCTGGCTTCTGAAGTCATGATTTTGCACTGAACCTCACTGTAAGGATATCTCTTATAAAGCTACTTTTGATGTGGAAATTTGGCTCCAAACCACACTGAAGGCCATTATAAATAACCACTTCATCACAGGACACACAGAAGTTGGCTTCCTTGAACACTCCTAGAAAGCAAGCCTAACCTTCTTGAGCCATAACCTCAGCTAGTGTAAATCAGAGAAGCTCCATTGACTTCATTAGTTTATCCTGATTTACACCAGCTGTGACTGCAGCCCACAATACAGCAAGATATGTCAGCTTTTAAATTCTGTCACTGGGTGTTGAACAAAACTGGTTTTAAAACAAGACTGGCAATCCCAGATTTAGATCCTAATGAGATGCAGCATTGTAATTGTTTCACGATGTTTATATGCTCCGTTTTGTTTTCATTTTTGCATTGCTTCTGTTTTTCTTATCTCCTGCCAAACAGAGGAAGAGTACCACATATGTTACATTCATAACAAAGATGTTTTGCTGCATCGAGAACACGTCCTCCAGATGCAAAATGCCTTTGTGTTGTAGCTCAGCTTCTTCCTTTGCATAGGTACATTGGTTATATGCCAACGTAAGAACGCCCTTGAGGGCAGCCCTGTGCTCCCCCAGGGCTCTGGAAAGGGGCACCCAGAGGCTGTCCCAGGAGAACTTCAAAGATCTGATTCCCCCTTAGGGATTCCCAGCTCCTAAGGTGGATCATTTCAGGTGGGCAGGATGAATTGTGCCCGAAAACACCCTGATAAGACCGCCCTGAGACCATCAATACTGTCACAGTCCTGCAGGCTGCTCAGGTAATCATCCACACTGAGTAATCAACTGGCACCTCTGTGGTGTGGAAGGCTGGGAGGTGCATACAGATGAATTACTCAGCCAAAGGGAAGACATTTGTATAACTAGACTGACAGTGATTGATATTGGTTATTACTTTGTGACAGCAGCAGCTGTAAGTTCCAGTCAAAGTCAAGGCAGTGCTGTGCACTGCAGAGATGCTTTTCTGCAGGCAGCAGTCTCTGCTCAACAGAGTCAGAAGGGTAAATTGATAGACAGAGGTAGAGAAAGTCTCTCTCTAAAATGGTGGCAGAAACAAACTGATTCCCTCAGCTAAGTTCCTTAACTTTCCCTTCCACTACCTTAATTCGCTGTTCTCCCTAAGGCAGGTAACTCTAGGCTGGACAACACACACCACAAACACTCAGCAACCATGGGGAAGGTTCATAGGTAAACAGAGCAGAGGTGGTTTAGGAGAACTGAAGGTAGTGGATTTTAAACACTTAGTTGTCATTAAAAAGGATCCTGCAAAGCAGGTATTCACCATACGGGTTATTTCATGTGAGATGAGTCTCATTTTTGAGAACAGTCACCAAGACTTCAAAGGAAGGTGTAAAGATCCCACAATAAAGTGACACGGCATAAACTCAGCTGTTACAGAAATTCAGGATGGGTATTTTACACACCTCTACTCTATGGTCAGCAAATTAGCTCAGGACATTCTGTTACCAGACCCAGAAACCTAGCATGGGTGTGAGATGAACAATCTTCCTAACAGGTGAGACCTGAACGCTGATCAGAGGCGGGAAATCAAACAGCAGGACAATCTCTCACATCTAACCTTCCTTCCTCTGGGTCTGTACACATATTCTATCAAAGAGAGACATTGGAGAGTGTAGGTGGGGGTCTCTGTTATAATTTTAGTGTAAATTGTCACTGACATGTCTGCAGCCTTCCCATTAGGTAGTTAAGAGCAGCAAACATTACTTAATTTTGTATAAATTCCTTTTGGCAAGCTTATGTCTCTACCCAAGAACCTGGAAGAACTAAAGAAGTGCCCTTCATACAAGAAACTCCACTGGCAAGCCCTTTGAAAGAGCTACAAACAGAGAAATGTATTTTAGGAAAAGGGAACTTGTGCTTTCCTGAGACTGTGACCAACAGAATATATCTGCAATTAAAGAGTAAAAGTTGGCACTAATCCACCTCATTTCCTTACTGCCTGCTGGTGAGTTTGTTCCACAGCTCCTAATCCATGGCTGCAGGACTGGGGGCGGCAACACCCATCTCTTGGCTGTGGCATATATAAATAACTCTCACTGCGTGCTGTGTGTTTTCTGCCATGCCCACAGCTGTTACATCCTTGGGTGGGATCACACAGGGAACCTGGGATGAGAAGGATGGGTGGGACTTCTGGGCAGAGTCTTTGTCCTTTGGAAATAGTTGGACATGAGGTATGGACCGGTGTGGGTGTTGCTGGGGTGTTTTCGGTGAGAAGGTAAGAGCTCATTTTCATTTTTCAAAGCCCCCTACCCAGGATTAAAGTTGAAAGTTTGCCAGATGGGACAAGGGACCTGCTTAGGTGGGACTTTGGTGGCCTGTGGTGCTTCAGCAGCACTTTATGTCAGCAGAGAAAGCACTGAGTCTTGTGGCAGAGGAACCCAGTCCCTGGTTCCCATACACCATCCACAGCCATGGTAAGGAATCTAAAGAAGAGACAGGAAAAGACCTTCAAGTGAACTTACAGGCTCAGTTCTCCCTACCTTCCCAAGAGACACGCAAGTTTTCATATGTTTCACTGGAACTTTTGTGAGTATCCAATCAAGTTCATAGTATTTGAATTGATGGGACTTGCATCTGTCATGGGAGGTGCTTGATGATTGCTTTTATCTGGAATTTTGAAGCCACAGCTGGAGGAAAACAGCAAGTTCTGTGGCAAGGCTGCTGTGGTGATTGTTCTTAGTTTGGCAAGGCCTGTGCAGTAACCTTCTAAATGCTGCAGGATATTTCCCAGACAAACCTGCCCTGCTACAGAGTTGGTGCTGAGTCGTAGAATGGCTTGGATTTAAAGTGACCTCAAAGCTCATCTAGTTCCCACCCTCCTGCCATGGGCAGGGGCATCCTCCACTAGACCAGGCTGCTCAGAGCTTCACTCAGTCCATCTTTCGTGAACGGAAAGATGAACAGTCCCAGTACACGACATGCACACTTTAATATATAAATAACCCAAACAGATTATGATCTCTGTACTTCACTCTCCATGTTATTTATCCATAAACTATAGCTTAAACAGATTCGGTCTCCCAACCTTTGCTTTTTGTGTGCTCCCTGCTAGCAGGCTGAGAGACATCTCCGATAGCTCCAGCTCCAGTTTATGTTCTGGTTACTCAGTGGTGCCAGAGACACTGGGAAGACTTCCTGGCATCATTGACAGTCCTTCTCCTGTTAGTCTAGGGACAGACACTTGCAAGTAATTATGTGTAGGTTTGTAACTGCTGCATAACAGACTACAAAACCACAGCCGACCAAAATAATTTGCTGGCATGCTAATGAGCATCAACCCAGACAGTTCAACCATCTGTGTGCTCTGCTTTTTATCTGTTTCAAGTGTGTTGGGTTTGGGGGTACATGTCCCCTCTGCAAGTATAAAACCATACTTTTGATCTATTGCAGAAAGGCTCTTTTACCATAAAGATAAAAAGATAAAGAAAATTATTCCTTTTGATTCTCAATCCTTTTTTGATTATTGCTCTGATATGGATGGGACCATATTGTCAAGTTATTATAGAGGATGTAGAGTGCATCCAGAGAACAAGGAACTGTAGAGTACATCCAGCCCCCTAGCTCGTTTATTAATTTGGGTTGCTGTTTACTGATGTGTTTGGAAATCTTCACTACTACGTGATGAGCAAAGATGTTGGATGCAACATAAAGTGTGTCTCAGCCAACACTGCGGCTGCTGCCGTGATTTCTAGAGCTGGGGTTGTAGCACAATCATTCCATTCTGAATTTGTGCACTGGATAATTTACCTTGGAGGATTTTTGTTGCCTCTGAGAAGCTTTTTGGTTATTAACACAGGAAAAGCAATATGTCTATTACTACAAATATTAATACATGGGAATGCAGGAGGCAGCATCTTGAGCTAGCCTTTATCAGTCTCACCTTCCCACTCTCATGAGAAAATGGCTATGGAGAAATTCCTTGAAGCTTCTCTTTCCTTTTCTACTTGTAATCAGCATGGATTCTATTGCTACTGCCTCATTGGGTGTGAGGAGGCATCACTGTGATTTGTTTTTGTTTGTAGTGCTGGCCATAGTTATTCCATCCTGCTGTGCCACACCACCACAGTAAATGCCAGAACAGCTCATCCCAATATTTGAGAGTTCAGTGAAGTGTGTCAATTAATTACTCTTCACTTGTGCTGTCACACAGACACTTCTGTTGCCCCAACAAGATGGTTTTAAGCAGCACAACAGTATGTAAACAGCTGATCAACACAGGACCATCAGCCTAGTAAGAATGTTGGATTTTTTTGTTACACTACACCATGGGTGTAGTGCAAAAAACCAGAGTGTAACTTTAGGGGATGTCTGTTGTCAAAAGCAGAAATTCCTAGTAAAATGTTTTCTACTTGTGAATTTAAATTTTGCAAATCAAGTGATCCTAAGTCCATTCCAGCACGTGATTTAGGTCTGTAGAACAAAACTTTGCACGTTTGTCTGGCTAAGGGGCTGCCTGTTGATCTCATGTGTAATGTGTGTAATGTGCACACCCCAAGCAGCTCCCAGTTGTATGTGGGAGCAGAGGAGCCACACTAAGACGTGTATTCAACATCTGCTTTATAATTTTTCCTGCCCTGACCATGACCTTTTGGAGTTCACTTATGTCCTGGTGGTGAACCTGTGTCTGATTTCCCAGAGGTGAAACCTTTTTGCCATGCAGGACCCAACACCTCTGTAGCCTTTGCCATTGCAAATATTCCAAGAAGTGTACATAGATCAGTAAAAAGATGGAGTGAGGACTTGGTCATATTTTGGAGGTGCAAGTGAGATGATTTTGAGGCTCTTTCGTCTCTAAAAAGAACATACAGAGTGCTGTGGTGGACAGTTGAAGGTATTAAAAACAAAGCATGAGGGCTTTTTTTTTTTAGCAACAAGGATTATGAGTGTTGGAATTTTCTCAAGGGATGTGGTAAATTGTCCTTTGTAGTCTTTAAATGAAATACAATTTTTTTTTTAGAAGATACGCTCTATTTTGGCCAAAAGATATTGGAGACTTATCAATTGAAATGTTCTGGTTTTCCTTGGTCAAAATCAAATGGAGTGATTGCAACAGCGTTAAAACTTCCTAAATCTATCACTTTCCTTTAAGAAGGTGATGGTTTTGGTGGTAATTTTTCTATTTATGGCTGAATCTATGAGAATCAGACAAGACAGGATACTTTGCATGAGTGATTTGTGCAGCCCAAGCTACAAAAAGGTGTTCCAGTTTCCTGATCCCAAATGGTGCTGAGCCTCTTCACCAGGACTTCCCAATGGCTCTGGGCATTTAGGATTTTTAATCCTCTATGAGCCAGTGTTGATACCTTGCTGAATTAGACTCATAAAAGCTCTGCACTGTCACCTTGTTTCTCTGACATCTCTGCTTTTGACTTTGCTGGTGAAGCAACATCAGTTATCTCACTGTTTTGCTGACCCACAGTAGGTTTGAGAGCATAACTCTAGGCTTTGTGAAAATGGAACATTTCTAAACCAGCGGCCCCTCACTAATCTGCAGAGGGAAAAAATGTATGACAGGTAGTGGGGATTCCATTTTTCAGGATCCAGGGTTTAAGACAGGCTTAAAGGAGTCTTATTAAAAGTGTTTTCCAGTGCATGTGGCTCCTTCTGACAGCACCCAGGTGGTTAAGAAACCAGCATTAAGAATAAAAGCCGTTTCTCTTTTCTGCACAACAAATGGTTCAAGTGTCTGGTATTCAATTCAGAAAGGAAACCTGCAGCAGTCATGTCCCCTGAAATAAACCAACCAACATTTTGAGCTGCCAACACTTCTGTCTATTACGTCAAGGCATCGCAAAGTTTAAAGCATAGCAAAGTAATATATATATATTTTTTTTTTTTTCAGTAATCCCAGGGTAAATATTAGGTAGACAGCATTTCTGCTTTGCGCATTAAAAGCCCGAATGAATTTGAAAAGCCTGCAAGTGCACTTTGGGGATTTCGGAAAGTGTCGTTTGACCATGAGCTAAGACCAGGAGCTGCCATTTTGCAGATGGGGCAGGAGGGAAAGGCGGCTGGCCTCATTCATAACTTCACAGCTACTGCAAATATCAGCTGATGAATATTTATGTTATGACTGGCAGAGGCCCGAAAGGCAAACGGGGGAGGAGCGGAGGGGGAAGCTTAAGTTAGGAAAATGGTTGTCTGATCTCTGTGGGATTTCTTTACCAACACTTTCCATGCTTGAACAGTAGCTGCTGAATGAAATCATTATGTACTGAGCCCCTGTGCAGGAAAACAAGGTTTGTCAAGACTCCGTTCGTTAGCACCTCGTACTTTGTTTGAACCTTGGACATTTGCTGGGCCCTGTAAAGGGAAGGTTTTTTTCTTTTCAAATATTCTATACAGTGGACCAGTCTTATTTTGTTTAGTCATGGTTTAATTAGTATTGTACTTGAATTTTAAAGCAGCAAAAGAGGTGAGCACCATTCCTCTCTATATAACATAATTTCAAAGTAATGTATTTCTTCATATTTGTATTATCTCAAATCAACCACTGAGAGGGGAAAAATCCCAACCTCTTCCTTTTGCCTTCACCAGGCTGTAAATTAACAGCAAGGAACAACTTTCAATAAAGCTCACCAACATGACTTCAGCGTTGGGACGGATCAAGCCCAGGAAGGAAACCGGTTGGAAAAAAAAAGGAACCACTGGAAGGCAGCAAGGGCTTAGCAAAGTGATGGTGGCTGTGGGTGGGTGGGCTGAGCCCCTCCACAGCACAGGACCACAGGCTCAGAGGTTTAGGGCTTTATGAAATGCGAAAGAAATAAGGGCAGGTAGCCTGAGTTGGATACACAGAAGGAATAAAAGTGCCCACAACCAGTTGGTGAGCTCAGAAAATGCTTCCCCAGGGGCTCTGCAGATTCACCACCCTCTGCTTCAGAGGAATAGGGGAAAAACTGGATTTTGACTACTGTACTTCTTCAGGAAAAAAATCCCTAAACGCGGGTGTAATATGTTCACTTTTTCTCTGGGTCGTGGCGTTTCTTATACTGCTTATTTAGAGACACCTCAATGCCTTCATCTTCAAGAAAAGCCCACATACAAGGAACCACTCAAAACCCCCTCTCAACTTCTATTCCTTGCTACGCCGTTGGGAGATCCCTGTGTGTCCCATCTACAGGAACCAGCAGATGGTGCTGCAATACACCAAGTATTTATTTCCCTGGAAAGTGAAAACTTGGGATAGGTCTACTCGAGGCTGCCTCTGGCTACTTCCAGCCTCTGAGGGAAACCGCTTCCCGCCTTACCCCACGGCAGCCCGGTGCAATTGCAAACGCAGCCGGTGCAGCTCCACGGAGGGCAGGCGAATGTCCCCATCGTTATTTCCTGATATCCGAAGAAGTTTCTGGTGGGGAGGGGTCTTCGGGACTGAGGGCAAAGTGTGTGGGGAGGGGTTTGGGGGCGGCAAGGCAGCCATGAGGCCTCGGCGCCTTGCCCTCACGGTGAGGGTTTTGGCGGGCTCCCCTCAGGGAGGGCAGCCATGTTTGACTCCCTCCCCGTCGGTGCTGGGTTCGTGCCCGCGGCTTAGAATGAAGGTAAGGAAAGCCCAGTTTTTCCTCAAAAATTAAAAAAACCCAAACCAAACCAAACAAACAACGAAACCCCAAAACAAACAAACAAACAAGCAAAACCCCAAACCAAAATCGAACTCACCCCTCCCAAGAAATAATGGTGAATTTGTGTCCAGCCCTGCTGCCAGCCCAAAAGGAGTTTTGGGGTGCTACCCTTCTCTCAGGGTGATGAGAGCCACCCAGTTGCTGCCTCCATCACCTGGCTCCAGCCTCTGTGGTGAAAATAGTGAGGAAAAGCTTCCCAAAAAAAGGACAGGAGAGAGACACGGGAAATTTGGACTGAGATGCAGAAACACATGCAAGGACAATGAGCAAGCAGGGCATACTCATGTGCAGGGGCTCTGTAAAACATGGCAGGGTGTACTAGGACTGGTGTGGATGTGATGCCTTACTTTTTATAGAAAAAGTTATGTGGGAAAAAAGGCACCTTCTTGAAACCTTTAGTGTTTATTTGTGAAATTGTCCCACCAGCACCTGTAAACCCATAGTGTGCTGTGAGGAGAAGGGGTCGAGGAGCTGCTCACCAGCAAGCAGCAGGGAGGGAAGGCACAAATAGGGAGGCAAAGATTAGGGAAGGATACAGGACAACCCTGTGCAGCTGTTTTTGTTATACCACTGAGCTGTAAAGTTGAAAAATGATTTAAAATGCAAGAGATGTGCCAGGAGTACTAGTGTGTCCTGCTTATGGACGCTTGGGGCNTTGGATGGCTTAATATTGCAGAAGTGGAAGGGAAGAGCAGCAACATGCTTGGAGTGTGCAGCCTTTTCCCTGATCCCTCTGGCACCAAACTGCACCAGAGTGACCTGAGGACAGAAGCAAAGCCCGGCTGCTCCCACCTTTTCATTGCTGTAATTCAAAATGTGGAGGTTATTTCAGTGTGGAAGCTGCACGTGGAAAGGGTCTCAGTTTTGTTTTTTTTTTTTACTTAAAAAAAATTAATAACCAGATGGCACAAGAAGGATAACCTGGGCATGATTACTGGACAGCAGGGGAGCAAGTGGAAGGGCCTTGCTGGAGCTGGAGCAATTTGCATCCATGGAATGTGGGGCTGTACCAGAGGTTTGCACACTGATGCTCCACAGACTGCAATTGCAGCTCCCAGGACTGAGACAGCCCACATTCCTTTCACAAGTAAATAGCAAAACTTTTCTTTTCACTGCAGGATTATTTGATCATTGTGAGTCATGTGTGTGTGTTTGTGTGTGCATGGAGGCTTCTGGTTGGGTTTTTTATCCGCTCAGTAGCTTTTTGGGAAGGTGACCCATTTGTTTCTAATCAAAAGCACCTAGGAAAACCTGCTCCATAAGAGAGGTTATTCATCTCAGTGAGGTAAAAAGGATGGAAAGACAATTACTGTGTCTTGTGAGTAATACAATATGTGACTCAAAACATTAAGCAAGAGTGCTGCTGACGTGATAGCCTCATCCCCTCGACTTGAATCCAGTCTGAAACATCAGGCTGAAACATGAAGTAGTTCCTCTGAAGCCAGGCTGATCTGGCTTTGCATCCAAAGCTGCTGAAGTTAGTCCAGAACTTAGAGAAAAAGGAGCTGTTTAAGTGGCTCATTCCTATTACAAACAAAATTGGGAGATCTCTGCTGTAGTCGTTGTGTTTTGATTTAGCAGGTAGAAGTTGGATTTCATAAGCAGTCTCATGGAGTCACGGCCTGCAGCCCTTCTGGAGGCTCCTGCTGTGGCTCAGGCAGAACCTGCCAAGTAATCTCACCTTTTCCTCCTTGCCAGACTCTCCTTTGCCATTCTTGGATTTGATGTATGATGCAGATTTTCATTTCATCTCTGTGTGGGAATGGATGCTGGTGTTCCTTTTGCAGGATAAGGTGGCTGTGAGGTGATTTTTCTGTCCTTTTGCAGTGTGCCTGTACATATCTCTACTCCAGATGGTTTGAGGAGCTAGAAATCAGAGTGTGAAAGGATAGGTCCTTGCAGGAGCTCCTCATGTGCAGGGTCTGCAGAATCATAAAAAGGTTAAGTTGAGAAGGACCTTAAAGACCATCTAATCTCATCCCTCCTGCCATGGGCAAGAACACCTTCTCCCCTCATAAGACAAGGTTGTTCAGGATCACATCCAGCCTGGCCTTGAGCACTTTGAGAAGGTGAGTTTTGTGCAAGTGAAAAAATAATTTAACTTGTCACATTTATATTTCAGAATACAGCTGTCGGAGTGACAATAAAAATAATTATTCTGTAAGAAAATTGGAAAGTTGTGGGGAAATTCAGTGAGTGTCCCAGAGGACTTAAGTTTATTTTCAGTGAAGCATTAGCAGCAGTTTTATTGAATTGAGACGATTTTTGTATCAGAACTGTGTTCTTCCAGTTGCAGTGATGCACCAGTGTGGGTGATACTCTTGATTCTCTGTATAATCTGGGTGATGATCTTGATATCCTGTATATGAAGAAGCACAGCTGTTGCAGATACTTCCAACAGCTAAGGTTTTTCAAAATTACACATTGCAAACATTAGTTTAAAAGAGGCAAGCAGTTCAGATTTTGAAAGGATGCTAATTACAGAAATATCTTTCCTTCTTCTCTTCCTGAACTTACCTCTTCCTTTCTTCATTTTTCACATTTATGGTTTTGGGACCTGAACTCAAGCATGGAGCTGCTTCATTTCTTCAGGTGGAAGATCCAGAAGGACACGAAGCTTTAGGTAGGTGAACATTGATTTTGTTGGGGAAACCACGTGGCAGCATTTCGGAGAAAGTGCCTCTGAAGAGTGGGGGCTGGATCATCCTGCCTGTGGGCAAGCTGCTGAGGGGCTGAACTCCTCAGGGTGGGGTTAAAGGGCTTGTTGTCTGACTGAGGCAAAGCAAAGGGGAGTGAGCCCACCTGTGAGCTGATGTTCCCTGCAAAAGGGTGTGCTTCCACCAGCCCCCAAAATGGGACTGGTTTCACGCTTGTTTCAGAGCCAGCCACAGGATGTAGCATCATACTGGTGTGACTCTTGTAGCATTGTACTGCACTGGGTGATGTTTATTTAGTGAAGAATCATTTCCCAAAATACAGCCCTACCATGTTTTGCAATAGGGTGGCAAATACTGCTTTGTTTATCAACTATGGGGTGTACTGTGGATGGCGAGTGATTCATTGCCCAGCAGGCGAAAATTTAATTTGTAAGAAATGTCTGTAGTTGAGCTTTAAAAAAAACCCCTCTATTTTATGTTCCAAATTCTTGTGAGAATGATAATAATTTGGATGAACTTCCAGAGGTAGTTAAGGTAAGTGGTAGATTAGGCTTTGAACACCTTGCCAGATTTGGTCATAGTTTTGTGCAGTCAGTTTAAAAGAAAAAATAAATGTTAGCCGTGATTTTGTTTCTGATTTCAAGGAGATTTAATGTTATACCTTGCTTTGAGATGTGATGTGCACAGTTGTTTCCCCTGAAACTGGACAAAAGCAAAGCAGATGAATTTCAGTTTTCTTCTGGGAGTCCATGGACTTTGGGAGATCACAGTATACCCTCCCATCCAGGAGAGTCTCGTGTGGTTTGAGGTTTTATTATAGACTTTTTCTACATCTGTACTCAGGGTAGATTCATGTTTAAGTGGAAGTCCAGCAAGGCCACAGCCAGGTGTTAGGATGTGGCATGGGTGACTCAGTAGGTGGTACACTTCCTTCTCCATCAACATTGAATAAGTGTCCTTTGTGGTAATGGATGGGTCAGCTCCTGGCTGACATGGAGAAAAACAAAGTCACTGCTAAGGCTTTGGTACTTGTACAGCAAAGTCCCTTGTCCTCTGAGAAGCACAGATTTTATTCAGGTTGTTCAGCTGTGACATGGCTGGGCTTCATGGGTCTGGGAAGTGACAACTGGATTTAAGTGTACCCTCCACATTTCCAAGTCCCCTGGTACTCCAGTGCTTGGACCCTGTGTGAGGGCACAGGGGAGGCCCCTTCAACTCTCAGAGGTCTCCCAACAGCAAGCCACCAGAGACAGGGATAAAACAATATATCCCATAGTTTTGAGCCTCTCTGAAACCTGCCAGGGCTCACAAATGTCCAAAGCATGCATGAGTTCTGTTCTGCTTTAAAAATGAAAAAAAAAACCCCTGTAAGAATCACATCTTGGGGCAGTAAAAATGTTTTTTCACCTTAAAGGTTGTTATTTCAAAGGATATTTTCATAGTGACCGAAAAAGAAACTGGAAATCCCATATTATTTCTCCTTCCCTCCCTCAGCCAGACCCTTTCTGTGCCCAGAATTTTATCTGGTGTGAGGAAAAGGCTCCCTGGATGGAGTGAGAGATGTCTGAAAACAGCATTTAGGTGTTGTTTGCCACCTGGCCTGACTGCAGCTGGCCAGCTGCTGAGATGGCATCTCCACTGTGGATGACACAGTTAGGGGCTTTCTTTTCCAAACCCTGCCTCAAGGAACAGAGGGAGAAAACATTGGAGAGTTCAGTTATAAAATGGAGAGAATGGTGCTTCTGAAGTAAGCACCTCAGATACAGAAAAGTACAGATATAGCTCCCTGCTCTGTGCATGTTCCCACAAACAGTAAGATACAGAGTTGTTTGTCTTTGGCTGCAACTGGGCATTGAATGTGGAATTAAACAGCAAAATTTGTAGTCGTGACAAAATGAAAATTGTTTTCTGTGTTCAGTTCACATTTTAAATCTGCTTTTTTTGTAGCCACAGAAACAAAAATCCCCCTGATCAGAAACTTTGATAATGCAGCAGAGTTTTACAGCAAATGCCACTTTCTGTATCTCCAGAGTTCCAGTGTTTGTAGGCTCTCGGTCATGTAACAAAGATGACATTGCTTTTCTGTGTAAAGGTTTGAGCATCATTGGCTGCCAAAATTACAGAAGGTAGATCTTTTTTTCTTCCTGTGGAAATGACATCTATGATATTTTTTTTTACTACATTAACTTATTATATGGGCTTACATAATCTTATGTTACTTTTGGTAAAAGGTATTGTGTCTTTCTGAATGCTTCTGTGGCCTCACTGCTGTTTCAGTAGAGATGTAGGTGTTCTAAATGTTTATGTTACCAAAGATCTGGATTTTTGACCTCCGTAGGGACCTTTGAGACCCCCTTGAAGTGCCTCCCTCTGCTTAAACAATTTTGAGAAGCTGATCCTTAATCTCCCTCCGAGCACCTCGTTTGCACTTTGTCTGTAGAAAGAGCCTTCTGACAGAAGGTAGTACTGACTTAGGAGCTTGTGGTTGTGATGATGCTTGTGTCAGTTGTTGGTTCATAGCTGGATGCAGCTCCAAGGACAAAATAATCCGAGGCACCTGCTGGTAAACTGTTCTATTCAGGACAGAGCAGATGAAAGGAGCATGTGTGTCTTTACTGGTGAGGATAGTGGCCAGAGTAATTTTTCCACTAGAATGTAATTGTCTGTACTGCCTGCATTGTGAAAAGAGAGGGTAAGAAAAATACCATAAGTTATATCCTGGTTAGTCATGCACAAAGGAACGAATACTGAGGGAAATTTTCACTCAGCTATAATGCTTACTCATGGTGGGTGTTGCAGTTTCTTAACTAGAGGCTCAGCTGGGGATTAGTGCTGCAGAGAGGGAATGACTACAGCAGGAAACAGTGGCCCACTTAGTCCTGGGACTCCAGGCAGTTTGTACCTGGTGCTGATGTTCGGAACATTTTATTTTTCTGAGAACCTTCTGTCATTTGAAAAGCTGAAAACCTTTTTGCTGGGTGCATTTTAGCCTTTCTGATGAAAAGTTGCAGTTTTCTGTGGAAAGCAAAGCCCTGCTTTGGAGGGGACTGTACAGAGCGATGTACAGGTTGATTTAAATAGAAACATTTCCTCCAGCTCCACACATTCAAAAGAAACTGTGTTTCAATGAGCTTCCCAAGTGACAGTGAAGTTATTTCAGTAATTCTTGTGCAGGCAGAGCACCCTGGGATTGGCATATGGCTGTGTTCATTGCAAGCTGTCCAAATTAAAATTATTTTTTAGACGAGCAATTTTCATTCCAGGACTTCTTGTGCTCTGCAGGAGCAGCCACAGAACGCCTTGTTTTCAATAATAAATTTACTGTTATCTATAATAACTCTTGTAATGTGAAACCTTGTATTGAGCTGTGTGATCTAACACCTGTGATTGCTGAGGGCCTGCAGTAAAAAAGCTCTGGTTGTTTTTGCAAAGAATGAAACTGATTCATAGCAAAATTATATGAGTTCTCTACATGATTCGAAGGTAGTTTGTGGGCTTTTACTCTCACTCAAATTTAAATGGTTCCCAAATTTCCAGCAGAATGATTTTTCACACTTGAGTACTGGCAAAGACAGAACTCTTTAGAGCTTACAGGAGGTGTGTGGTTTGAGTGGCAGCTGCACCTCCCTTCGGCAGAGAAACGGCAGGGTGGATGTGGAAGGAAGTGGCTAGGACAAGAGCAAGCAGAACATGGCAGGAGAATCTTTTCTTGGCCATCTGGGGAACTCTTGGAGTGCAAAAGATGAAGGATGGGAAGATCTTGAAAGATTGGGATCCGCAGGGAAAAAGGGTTGAAAGGCGATGGACGGCGAGGGAGAAGGTCCGTCAGGGAAGGCCGGCTGTCCTAACCATGGTTGTGTTCTCCTGGTGCTCTCTGCTTGCCATCACTCAGAGCAGCTGTGTCTCTGTGTGCTGGCCTGCTCCCTTTTGTCCTGCCTGAGACTGCGAGTGCCGCAGCTGAAGTGCCCTTGCAGGCACAGCTCTCATTCAGGGTGTGTCCCCTCCCAGCCTCACAGCAGCCTCAGCACCTGTATCACCATCAGCACCGAGAGCAGGGCTCAAATGAATGCCTGCACTGACCTGACAGGATCTCACAGGGGAGCAGCAAGCCTGCTGCTGCCCTGGTGCATGGTCAACCTGGATTTGCTCTTACATTTGCCAGTGCTGCTGCAGTTTAGTGTTGAGGTAGTGCCCTCATCTTACAGGAGTCTGTCCAGTGGAAGTGAGGAGCACTGGGAGGAGGAGGACATGGAGTGAAGGAATAGGAGCCCGTAGCTGACAGGCCCTGTGCAGGGCAGCTTTTCATGTCTTCATCTCACTCATCTATTTGTGGCATTGGTGATTCCCATGACCTTGGGATTTTGCTGTGAAAGGAAAGTTTGAAAGCTTACCATCATTTATTTATAATTATAAATAGTAATAAAACCAGAGACAGTTTCTGGGCTCAGAACATTCATCGCAGCAGGATTCCCCCTTGACACCAATCTCTGTTCCAGGGAATGGAATGCCCTCCATTCCCTTTCTGCACTAAACTTTCCCTCCTCCAAACAATAACTCTGTGTTGCTTTCAGTTGGCTCAGTTGTGATGTTGGTCCTGCTGCGTCCCATCCCAACACCTCCTGCACTATTGCTGTGCTCTGATGAAGATTTTAAGCAAGGAGTCATCCAGAATATTTAAATTATTCTATAAATTAGTCTTAGAGAAACGAGAGCCAAATATGCAATTTTTACATTTCCAGACAAATTGTGTGTTTTCTCAGAGGTTTTAAAGCCAGTTTTATAGGCTGAGTATGGCAAAAATCAGTATAATAGCAAATACTGACCTTTATGATAGAGCAGGTTATTGGCTTTACTAACTGTGATCCAGGTCAGGATCACAGATCTGGGAAGAAAATGAACTTAATTTGCCTCTCAGTGTGATCTGATGTTTCTCAACATCTGATATCTAGGAATATATTTCATGTCAGAAAACCACAAAGTTAAGACCAGAAAATAGAACGGAGGCTTTAAAATAAAAAATCACTTCGTTTCTCCTCTTATTTTTTTTCCCTTTCACCAAAATATTGAAATATTTTTAAAACAAAAAAGATATTATTGTAAGTATATGGTAATATGGATCTAATAATTGTGTGGAATAAGGAATCAGATCTCAAATGTCTCCTACCTGAGTTGTTATTAAAAAAAAAAAAAAAAAAGCCTGGGCAGTACATGGGTTTGGGCTTTACTAATTCACACCAGAAGAGCATCTGGCCATTTAGTGGTTTGGGCTTTTTGACTGAGCTTTTTTTTTTGGGGGGGCTTTTTTTTCTTAAGAATGTGGAATTTAAATTGTGATAAGGGCTCAAGCAAGGTATTGTGGAAGCCTCTTTTATGTCTCCCTAGTCCCCAGTTTTGTCAGTATGTGTTCATTTGAGTTTTGTGGGAGTGACTGAAATGTCTCTGTGACATCAGTCTGGATTAATTTGAATTCAGGTAACTCATTTCTACCTCACAGAGAGAGCAGAGCTGGGGTTCATTCGTACAGCATTGTCATGAGGAGCCTGCTCAGTGAAAGCCTAAAGGTAACCAGAGCAGGTATATGCAAAATGGAAAGAGTGAGGAAGACTCTGCTCCTTGAAATGACTGTTTCTTGAGTTTTGTCAGCTTTATTTTAAGTATTTATTCTTTAACCTTTAGCTCCCTCCATATTAATTGAAATCCACATTCTTTTAAACATCAGGCAACACAAAGAGGCTGTCTCTAGTAGATTCTGGCCTCAAGTCACCAAGTTGCCACTCATCAGCTGAGCTTAGCAGCTGATGACACATGTTCTCATAAATGAATGCTTACAAATTAATATTAATGGGAACTGAATGTACAACTGCCCTAGTGAGATTTGGATTTTTTGTCCAATTTATAATATTTTTTGTTTTGTTCATTTTACTGTGGAGACATCTGTTTGCCTTTATTCCAGTGGAAATTAAATCGCTAACCTCGGTCAAAGCTTAATTTTGTTTTTAGCGTTACATTATATTTTCAGAAACCTAATCAAGCCTGAGTTCACCCAAGGAAATCAGCTCCTGTTTTCAGTCTAGCCTCCTTTTTCTTTGAAAAGTTGTGCTGCATTTTAGTGGTCAGGATTAAAATTAACCACCTGCTTGCCTGGATCCAAGCTAACACTGGAACTAAGGCAGCACAGCCTCACACAGTGAGGCACAGACATTTCTGAGCCATTCTTTTATTGCCCCTTAATATCTGTCAGCAAGAGAAGCTCATGCTTATGTGCAATATTCCAGTTTTAAGACCCCTCCCAGAGAACAGGGAAATGTTGGATTAGATTTGATTTTAATCCCACTGAAAAGCTTTGCCATTTTTTAAATTGTCAGCATCTGGATGTTTCTGGAATTGCTGCTGGTGGAAAAAGTTCTTTCCGTGGCTGCACAGAAAGAGTGATTTTGACAGAGGACTGGACTGAATTGTTTAAGTGTTGTACATCCGTGGCCTTCCAGAAATTCCATTAAATTGCCTGTACATACAGATGAACTGAGCATCAAACCAACTTTGATGGAATAATAAGTACTCAGGTTAGAAATTGAGGAAGTCATTCAGGCAGTGGAGCCTGTGGATGGCAGAAGGGGAAGTCACTCAAGGGGGAGCTGTGTAAACCCAGTTCTTGCTGTATATAACTCAAAATAAGACTTTGCAGCTTAATGTAACTCCTGAATTCTTACATCGTACATCTTCAGCCTTTCCTCCATAAAAGGGGCAGAAACTTCTGGTAGAGCTGTTTGCTTTGAAATGAGTTATTCAGTACTGCATCCATCTAATCCAAAGCTTTTCCATCAACACTAGACTGAAAATTTCCTGTTCTTTGGTTCTCTGTGGTCTACCTTCTTAGTCACCTTAACCTCTGGACTGCCAGGTCATACACGACTTGTAAGTTCTGGCTTGTGTTTGATTATAGTGGGAGCTCCTAAACCCCTTAATTTGGTTACTAATTCCATTGGGAAAGACTGAAAAGTGAGTTTGAAAGCCAAATGTTATCTACTAAAAAGCCTCTTTCACTAATATGTAAAAAATGTCCAGTTCCATCTAAGCCCTCCTTTTTTTGTCTAAGGCTATAACATCCTGGTGACATCAGAGACACTCTTACTATATTATTTTTGGCCCATTCACAATGGCTTTAACTCTCAGTCTTGTCTCAGCCAAAATTGTGTCAAAAGGGGTCAAAAAGGAGAACGTAGTAGCCGCACTAAGGAGGTCATTTTTGCTTAATATGTTGGGTGTGCTCTCTTAAACCCTGGGGCTTAGTATCTGAGGAACATTTGATTGGCTTGGATCAAGTACAAGTGCTTCTATACTGGAAACTAATCCTGGTAGATTTTACAGGATGTTTCAAGTTACTAAAACACAAACCCCTGGACAGAGGGAAGGAGGACCCTGCTGGGCTTGCCTCTGGAAGAAGCAACAGACGCAGAACCACTCGTCTGCTTTTAAGGAGGATGAGTGAGAGGGCGTTGGGACACTGACTAAGGCTGACAGCCCCTTGATGTCTGGGGAGATGGGAGTTACACACCATTTCCATTGTGTTAATGGCAACTTAAAAACACAAATGTCAATCTTGGTAACTCTCTCTGCTCCACAGAGCAGCTACAAACAAACAACAGCCAGCAGAATCATGTGAAATGCTGGCAGTGGCAATGAAAAAGTTCCTCTGCCTCTTGCTGAGATTTCCTTGGGACAGGGAGGGATTGCTGCAGGGCAGATGTTCAAAACAGCAGGACAGACAAGGGAGAAAGAATCTTTAGGTTTATGAGAGAGGAAGGACAACTATGTTTGTGCATGTGATCAAAAACCACCAGAGATGCAGTGAGAAAAAGATGTACACTAGGAGCCCTTTAGGCTGTATTTTCTCCATATGGTTCTTTTTTGGGGGGGAAAAAATCCCCACAGGTGCTTCTCTAGAGTCTGTGCTGCTTGCTGGAAAACAGTGGGTGGCAAATATCTCCTTTCTGGTTTTAAATAGGGTCAGCATTCTACTGAATAAGCCACTTCAGCCTCGTTTCATATCTACCTTTACATCTTTGAAAGTTTGTATTTCGACTAAATTTTATCCTTGGTCCTGACCTCTTTTGCTATAGTATATCCCTATGTGTATATACAGCAATTATTTAACAGAACATTAGGACTGCTAACCATCAGAACATGGTAGAATTTGAATTATCTTAGGAAAGGATGAAAAATATATTTCATTTCACTCAGTACCTACTAACTATTTGCTTGTTCATCATCCTGGACTGCATTTAGATAAAATCTAAAATTAAACCATTATGCACAAAAAGACCACCAAAAGTTTTTACTAGTTGTATCTCTTAATGTTCCTGTTTATATAGGGAAAAAATACTTGAAGATATTTTGCATATAAAATTAACCTTTTAAACACAGAAATAGAGAAAAAACTTATGTGAAACGTTCATATTAGAGGCTTGGTAAAAACAATCCCACCCCCTGCCCTAAAAAGTCTGATATGGTTTCTACTTCTTGCCTGGAAGCAGTAATGTCTTTGACCTTGACTGAATCAAGTCAAGCTGGTTGCAAACTTTGCTCAAATCTCAGTTGGAAAATCAGGCCACAGTGAAATTCACAACATAAACAATGTCTCCAGGAATAAATGCCAAGAAAACGGGAAAAGTAGGCTAAATTTCTGTGTTTGGCTTAGGTCAGGAAGAAAGAAAAGGAGGACAGTGTTATTTTCGTAGAGAAATGGACAGGAATCACCCAGTGTGAAATAAGTCAGTGATGTCTTTCCACTGCTGTTTATTGGAAAGCAGTGGGAGCCTTTCTCCTGCCTACTTCACCATGAGGAAGGAAGGTCTGAAAAAAAAAAAGTTTTCTAGCTTTTATAGCAACTTTTTACATGTCTTTGATCAAGGGTCTGATTTTGTTTTAGCCTTGTTTGTTCTCTTTTGCAAAATGAGCACAGGAGGTCTCTTTTTTGGTAGCTTCCTACATGGGATTTTTCTTATCTAGCTCTTGCCATCAATAAAACCCTAAAAGTCTGAAAAAAAAGGAATGTTTTTGTCCAACTTAACCTCTTCCTAGAGAGCAAAGAGAGATGAGCAGCTACATCCCATCCCATTGATGTCATTTGAATGTGCCCAGCTCCTTTAAGGGTACAAGGAGACTGATGCCCTCAGTCAATGCCTTATGCCTGCACAGCAGACTGTGAGCATGGACTGTCTGTGCAGCAGCACCTTGCATGTTTGGGCTCCAACTCTGGTTTTATTTGTACTGGGAAATACCAACTGGAAGCAGTGGTATGATGGCAGGGGTAGAAAACCCCCTCTGAGTAGCTCCTAAGGCTCCTACCCTCCAGGGATCAGTAAGATGGAATCACTTACTGATGTGGTACCCTGATTAGAAAATCAGTTCAAATATTCACCTACATGATTTGCAGGCACTTGGACAAAAGGTTAATAACAAAGTATTTCTGGCAACAGACTTGTTCTGAAATATTTTTTTTTTTTAAGCCAGCTTTACTCTGCATCATTTTGCAGGTAATTTGCACCTCTTTGTGCATGTGCAGTGTGACATTTCCACTGAGCCCAGACCCATCTGCATTTCTGTGCAGAAATCTTATCGAACACATGGCTTGGCACCAGGCACACTGAGAGCATGGGGTGGGTACCTGAGTGGAGTTCATACCCTGTAGTTTATTCAACTGGATGGACCTGCTGTTTCCAGCAGATTGCTTTTCTAAAGAGTTCACTTGTCTCAGAATAGCAGTGGAAGAGTAAAAAGGTTCAAGCCCTCAGCCTTGCTAAGAATTTGACCATAAAGTCACCACCAGCAGCTTGATTTGCCTGAAATGTTGGGTGACACTGGGCCTGCAGAACTCCAAACACCCAGTGCTCGTTGGCCTGGGGTTTCACCCACCTCAGACAGTGTAGCTGCAATACTGAATCACTTTTCGTTGTCCTGAGAATGTTTGTAATTGTGAGAGCAGAAATCTTAAAAAAAACCAAAAACCCCCAAAACCCAAGTGGGGATTTTCTTCTCTCTTGTGCATATGTATTATTTCTGGCTAGCATGTCATTTTTCCTCTGCTATTTGGCTTTGTAGAGTTGACAGTATCACTTTGGTCAAACCAACTACATTTCCAGACCTGGGCTGCACAGCCCATTGCTGAGGTGAACACAGAGGTTTTTAACAAATAACCTCATAAAACTGCTACACTTTTTGCTCAGCAAGAAAAATTTATCATGCAGTATCCCAGTTCTTTGGGCTCCTCAAACCAACTGGAATTTGCCCACCTTGTCATGAGGTGGGTTTTTTTTCTCTTTTCACATGTTCCGTGCTGTTTGCCACACGAGTTACAGATGGTAATTTTAATTTGAAAACACAAATGTAATAAATTCAGCAGATTAGTATTTGGCTGGGATTGAGATCTGAGATTGTTCAATTGACTATTATGGAAAACACATCAGCCAACCTCATCCCTGACCAGAGAGCAGTGGTTCCATCCCCTTACAAACAAAGCCTTTGTTTTGTCTTCCTTGCTCTGTGATTCTGGTCTCTACTGTGCATTTGTTTCCAAAGCAAAACAAAGAATTCATAATCTTTGGCAGTTGAAATATTTCAACTTGGATTTTCCTGTTACACAATTTACCTACTAGCTGATGGAGTAGGAGATGACCTCACTGCTGAGGAACAGTATTTTTTCAGATGCCTTCAGCCCTGTTTGTTTCTAGTCCAGCTTTAACCAGGAGTCAACCATAAGGCAGAGTCTAGGGATCAGGGTGCTGGTGCTGCTGCCCTACATTCTGTGCTGCAGAAAGACTCCAGCCTGTCCATTTGATCTGCTTTGTGAAGTGAACACATTATTCCTATTCCCTGTGATGAAATGTAGAGGGTTATGGATAAGCAATGTGTGCCATACAGCCCTTGGCTGTTTTACCTGCATTCTGCCTATTGCTTCCCCCTGGTTAGTTATAATATGTCTAGACTTCTATCAGAGGTAATGAAAACAATCATAATGGCAACAAAGATTTCCTTTTTCCTCCAAATGTGCTCCAAACTGACCCTGGCTCGGAGTGCCAGCAGCTTCCTGCAGTGCAGACAGTCCTGTCATGTTGCAGGGTATATTCTAGGGACAGATTTGAGCTAGGAACAGATTTGAACTTTTAGGTGTAACTGCCACGAAACTCAATTTTCCATTGAGTCATGTGATATCTCTTCCTTATTATTTTGGCCATTCTGTTCAGGCAGGTTTTAAGCGTTTCATTTTTTATTCTGAGACACTGAAAAAATGAGCCAAAGAAGCCTAGCAGAGGGAAGCAGGAGAATAGCATGTAAAAGGATGTAAGGTACTGGACTATTTTTGGTTCTCTATTTTTTTGGTTTTGGTTCTTTATCAGTGTAAACTACATGATCTATTAACCACTGAGCATGACGGGGTCTTGAAAAAAGCAAATTAATTTAGAAAATGGATAGACTACATGAGTAAGGATGGCACCAGTATTAGGCCTGAAAGACCAGCAATGAATGACTCCTACTTTTTGGATGGAATATTTGTAGGATTAACATATAAAGTTGAAAGTTGAACAAGAGAGAGGAATGAAAAGGGGAAAAAAAATTACATTTCTTTGCAGGTCTTCTGCCAACCATTTGATTTTTCTGAGAGTGCATCTTTTGACATTTAGTAACAATGATTTGTTTTAGTGTTTGAGGCCCTTGGCCGAGACTGGGGATTTGTTATGCATTGCACGTGTTGCACATGTAGGGACAGCTCTGCTCATAGGACTTGCAAAGTGCAGGAACAGAAATAAAGACTCACAGAGGTGCTGGTTGTTTCCATGGGGTGATGGAAAAGGCCAAGCAGGTCACTGGCAGAGCCAAGAATAAAGCCCAAGTGTGCTGACTCCTGATCTTGTGTCCTGCTTACTAAACTTTGCCTCCTGTAGCAGAAGAATGGCAGCCAAAAAGCTGCAATTGTCTGGGGTGGGAACAGGGTTGAGAAAGACACTGAGAAAAAACCCCCTTCAGCTTTTTATGAATTCGTAATTTTCTGGATTTGACACTAGCAGTGGCAAAACTGCCAGCACAGTTTCTGTCTGTTGAGTTCTGCACTTAACAAATTTGTTAGTGAGTCTTGACTGCTCACACTCCCTCTCTTCCAGCATTTCTCTCTGCACAGTATCTGTACAGCCAGATATTTTACTGGATTGTTTTATAACTTTCCAGTAATTAAGAATATTAATCACCCAGTAGCAGTATATGAAATCAGGCATCTTTAAGTGCTGAAGGGGTGTAAACTTGAAGCTTGGCAACCCATCTTTTGAGGAAGAGTTGGACAAATTTTCTGTCCCTTCTCCTGAAGCCTTTACACGCTGGCACACAACACGTCCAGTGGTTGCCATAAGCTTTTATTAGGGCTGTTTTTCCATTTCTGAGAGGGAACAGTGCTGCAGTATCTGCAGCACTCGTTGTGTTCCCTGTAGGAAATGGATAAAGCACACTGAGCACGTGGGAACAAAGCAGAGCCTGCCAGCCCCGAGGATGTATCTGATAAGCACTGCATGGGTAAGGACCTGCATGCCCAGAGCACGACTGGAGAGCTGGGCTCAGAGTCATTCTCATGAACAGTGAGTTGATTTAACCACTACCATTTACCACTGAGACCTAGATTTATGTGTTTATAGTCATTTCTATGTCAATACGTCAGTGCTTAGTGCAGATCAGTTCTCTCTAAAGAGGACAGGAATGATCAAATTTCCTCTTTACTGAAGGGTGAACAGGAGCCACAGAAAGACTTCATGATTTGTTCACCTAGCCAGCCAAGATGGAATAAGGGATTCCCAATTCCCAGTTTGTTGTTCTAGTGACTGGTGGAGTCTGTTTCCATTCCCAAGCAGTAATGTCTATCCTAAACCCATTAAGAGCACTCCTTCCTATTCCATATTCCAAACTAGAACAAACTGTACTGATCTGACCCCAGTTGTGAAGCTATAAATTTAATTTACAAGGTCATTTATATGGGAGGAGAAGTAGTGTCAAAATACAAGAATCTATGCAAGTAGAAAACAGAAGAGGCATGGATAACATAACCCCTATAAAATGTCTCCACATGTGATTTGTGTGGAAACAGTTGCTCTGAGATCAGAAGGAAATCTGTTGCTTTTGGCAAAACTGGTAATTCTACAGCTCAGGAGTTACTAGGGCCTCTGTGTGATACTTTCTGAGCTATGGACTTATCTTAAAGACTTCCTGTTTTGGAGCTCTCGGTCCTGCCAAGATGTTTGTCTTAGCATGATTCAGTTCTGTTATTAGAATGATATCAAGATTTACAATGAGCTGGTAAAAGATTAAAAGATAGAACTGCAGCAAGCATAAAGATGAACATAGTCTGGAATGAAAGGTAGAAGATTCAAGGAGAAAATTTCAGGCTGGATGTTGATTTAGCAGTATTTTAGGCACCCTGTGCTTTCTGTAAGTCCATCAGTCCAGCAAGCCTGTCCTCACTGTAACACTTGTTAGCTCTAAAAACCCTTTCCTTCCACTGCCAGCTCGGTGTTGTGCAGTGTGGATAGGAGATAGAAAGAGCCAAAGTTCAATTTATTTGATTTTAATGTCTTTACAGAAGAAACGATGGGGTATGGTCTCTAGAGCTCTTCTGTACTAGGTGCTGACCCAGTTCCTGTACAAACAGGGTGACATTTGGTCTGTTCTTTGGTAACTTCTCTAAGTGATGCTGATCAAAATAAGGAGCAACCACCTCTGGTTTAAGCTGTGGACACACAGGGCTCATTTTGAAGCCAATAAAGGCAATTACAGCTGCATTACTGTGGAGCTGGGAAGAGACAGCTGAAAAATAAACTATTATTTGGCAAAAGGATCTGAACATGTAAGGTATTCCATGGGCATTAAAGGGTCTGAGCATCAGTGGGAATCACAACAAGTTTCTTTGGAAAATTCATGACCCTTACACTGTAATGACCACGTCCTCTCAAGGCTCCAACCCTGCCAAAACCCAACCTACCTCATACTAAATAGCAACAAAAATACATGAAGTTAATTTATCTTAAAATCACAAATCAATGCACTCGAGGTAAAAATTCTATCAAAGCAGAGTTGGTTACTCCCAAAGACAGGGCAGATAGAAACCTGTCTTGCTTGAGCACTGTGAGTGCTCTCCATTTTGGTCAATTTGATTTATCAGGGTATCACTCAGGTGCTACCAAAATGTGGTAACATAAAATAGACCAGGAAAATAACATTAAAAAGCACAGCAGAAATAGGTATTTTACCAGCAGTGTTGGGCAGTACTTTTCCCACAGGTTTAGCTTGCTTTTCCTTGTAGCATCTCAAGGATAGGTATTCAGGAGTGGAGTTCTCATCTGAGGTTCAGCCACATTCTAAATACTAGCAAGGTTGGGAGAGAATGTAGATAGAAAGAAACCCCAAACTATTCAGAACTGCTGCTTTTCTAATATTTTCTAGCTAGGACATATGAGGAGGGAAACCTTGGTTCTCATGAGATTACTGGGAATTTTTCTTTTCTCTTCCAAGGGGTCAGGATTTTACCCACACCTCAGGAGCCTGTGAGTCTGAAGGAGAAGGTAAAGTGCCTCTTGTCCAACTGTGTAGGCAATCACTGGGCTAAGCTGTATGATCTGGGCATAATTCAGTATTTCTTCTCCAGCCACTGGAAAGGTGAGGGAGCTTTTGGAAAGTGGATTCTGACTTAAATGTCAGAACTAAAATATAAAAAAGTGTGACTGGATAAATGAACGGAATGAGATGATGGATTAACTCATACATTTGCAGTTACTCACCTGGTCTCCTCCACTGTATAAAGTCACCTTCTTCCTTTCAGTGGCAGGTTTTGTTGTCACTTGTAGTTAATATTGTAATTAAATAAACATAGATTTGGCATGAAATTTATGCTGGCCTCTCTCACATTCGTGGAGTAAGGAAAGAGGCACCTATCTGACCTGGCTCTGTGACACGAGGGACCAATCAGTCAAAGGTTTTGCTTTACAGAACAGTTGTTTAGATAGCAATTCACAAGATTTACAGAGGAGATAAATTATACTGGACTCCAAACCACACCATATCCCTTGCTTGTCTTAAGGTTAAAAGGGGAAAAAAACATTTATGAATGGATAGAGGACAGGATGGGAGCTGAGCTTTCTTTCCCACTCCCTCACAGACATACTTGTATGTATAGCTGGTTTATATATATATATATATAGGAATTATAGCATTTAAATATACAGGGAATAGGGACTGAATCAGCTGCTGAATTTGATGGAAGCATGGGCACTCAGAAAGGTGCTGATTTAACAGCTCTTGAACTCTGTAGAGGCTCTTCAGGAGTTGTTGAAGCCTCTTTGGAAAAAAGCACTTCATTTCTGTTGGTTTTGGGAGAAGAGAGCCTCGGTGGTAGCAAACATCCTGTAACAGAGTGGATTTTCTTATTGTGTTAAAAAAAAAAAAATCTCTGTTTTGAGCTGTTATTGATTGTCACTGTGCAATTGAAAGGTCAAACCTGATGTTCTTGCTCAAGCAAAATGCTTTGGAAAGCCAATGGAGTTTTGCCTGAGAAAATACTGGATAGAAGCATGCACAAATGTCAGCATTGGGACTGGATTTGAACTGGATTCAGGCATTAGTTAAATGAGTTCCAGAATAAGCTCTAAATGTTGAAAATGCTATCTTTAAAGGGTGCTTCCACATGAGAAATATGGGGTGATACCCTCACTTTATAAACTCTTGGGAAGAAGGAGGAAGTGGCTGTCATTCATGGCTCTGTTCCCTTGGTCCTTGGGGTGTGAGCTCCGTTCTGAAATATAATAAGTCTAAGGTCTAAATGCTGCTCCTAAAAGTTCCAGCTGGTTGTCCCCATCCTGTCCCTCCTGAGCAGGTGATATCAGGGTGACTTTCAATCCAGGCCTGTTCAGAAGGTCTTGGTGTCCATTTTTTCCTGAATGTGCATGAGCCAGCAAGAGTATTAGCAGTGTAACAACTATCCATGGTGCAGCAATCAGGAAGGTGCTGGAAGAAGTGGGATTTCATTTGTTTAGCAGCTGCAGAGGCAGCTCTACTGCTTGTCTCTTTCCAGCCTGAACTTACTGTTCACACCAAAGCTCATCTGTCCTGCTCTCTGATTTCTCTTGTAGCACTTACTCTCTAACATTCACAAGATCATTTTATGTGTGGCTTTTCAAGCACTGACTGAAACATTTCTTATTTCTGTGTCAAGTTCCTAATTTGACCTTTGCAGATCTAGTCAGAGTAACCAATCATGGGATACAAAAGGTAATGGCTAATTTTTGTGAGCAACTTACGCAATGCAGCATCCTAAATTTAATAATGAAATGTCAACAGCAAACTTCTTGTAAGTTATTGTGAGAGGGAAATGAAAAATAATTTCACAATTCCTTTCAAATAAATCTGAAAACATCTCAAGCTACTCACAAACAAAAGAGATGGAGGTTTCCCAAGAAATTTATCATACTGCTCAACTCCATTCCTGTCCAAAAGGTTGGGAAAATGAACCAAAAGGTTGGGAAAACGTGGGTATATATGTTTTGAGATATAGAGAAGGTGGAATCAAATGTTTGCAGGTCTCATGTCACTCTGATATTGCTGAATGAGACCTTTTTAGTGGTATTTCATCTGCTCAGTTATGGCATGGTGGATGGAGCTGAAGAATATTGAGGTGTCCTTAACTCTTAAAATAAGAATGATCTTGATAATATTAAAGGCTGGAAAGTCTGAACCAGATCTCAGCTATCCTTGTGGTAAAGCTTGACACAATCTCTGTGTAGAGACTATATCCATATCCTATTTAAAAAGCAAGATAAGCTAGGGTAAATAAGTAATACTCCTTTGCATCAAAAGATGAAAAAAATCCAGGCTGTTCAGTTTGAGAAGTGCCTTGTTCATTGTGTACAGTTTTGTCACAGTCCAAAGATTGTGACTGTGGAGTTTGCTCTGCTCTGACAGAGGAAGGTGTAACAGGAGCCAACAAACAGAAGAAGGAGGATCCGTTCAGACCAGGAGTAAGGCTGCATTTTGAACAATGAGCTTATTTAACCAGGCTGGAAAAAATTACCCAGGAACACTGTGGATCTCCATCACTGGAAGTCTTTAAATCAAGAATGGATGTCTTTCTGATGACCATGCTTGTTGCTACAGCAGGAGTTATAGGCTTTGAAATTCCATGGCTCGTGTCATCCAGGAAGCCAGGGTAGATGATTGCATTTGGTCTCCAGTGGCCTTCCAGTCCCTGTGAAGCATTCAGCTGGATTGCTGCTTGCAGCATGTCTGGAAGAGGAAAAGTAACATTTCTCATAGCTGGACAATAGATGACAAGTGGTTTCCACTGGAGTTACAGATCAGGTTTTTTTGATTTTCCAGGCAATGCACTAATTTTTCAGGGAATAAGGAAACTGCCAGAGGACCTTTTGGTTATTTAAAATTTCAATTACAGCATCCTTTCCACTCCTCCCCCTTGTCCTCCCCTACAAAATCAGTGTAGAGGTGAACAATGCATAAAAGTGGGGTACTGGTCCAAATATGGAAACACTGGCCCTAAATAACTGTGTTTGCATTGGGCATCCTTTAAATGACATTAATTACATTGACTGAATTTCTCTGAGTACTTTGAAATGACTTTTGAAAGAAAACAGATTTCAGCAATTTGAAAAAAAAATCTATTTCATTTGCAAATGGCATAGATCAGCTGAGGCTGGCCATAGTGTTTATAAAATTGCTACAGACACCAGAGGAACAGGATCTACACAGTTACTTCCAAACCTCATTGCCAGAATCAGTCAATTCCTGTAGAACTCCTGATCTGATATACCAGGTAATGGTAAATATTATGTATGCAAAAGGGAAGAAACAAACAGGCATTCCTTGGTGCTGTTCTTCTGCAAATAGACCAGCATTGTGCACATACTTGCAGCAGCCCATAGCCAATTAATTAAACCACAGAATATCTGCAATTATTTACCTGGTGGTTGGGGGTTGAAAAAGCTATAATGTAAATAGCTTAGTACATAGAATAGATTTGATTTACATTTCAACAGATCTGTTGGTGAGAGTAAATGATGGGGAAAGAAAAGGAAGAGGAAAAAGCTAAAACGAAAACAAATAGATTATGTTTCCAAAATCCTACCAAGTATGTGATGCACTGAAATGATCAGACTCTTAACTGCTTGTAAATCTGCCTGGACTGGGGTTGTGAAATTATTTTTAGGGTGACAGCAGAAGCCTTTCTAATGCTACCTTTGTGGCACTGTGTCAGCTGAGTAAGAAACAGCAAGAACGGCATAAAAGTCAAGTGGGCAATCTGAGACGGAGGCAGTTTAGCAGTACAAAAATTTCTGTCCAAGTAGAGGAAGTATCCTGATGTAATTGTATTTATAACCTGTGAGCTTCTGAAATCCTAGGGAGAGTACATCTGAGGACAGTGCTGTGGCTGTACATGGCCCAACTAGGAGCTATTTCATTTTTGAGGAAGAGCATCAAGAATTCTTGCTCAGCTGCTTAATAGAGTGTGTCAGAGCTCTGCTGTCCTCTGTGGAAGGGGTCCCTTCCCAGCACAACAGTTCCACATCCAGTCCAGCCAACCTCAAATATCCCCCTGAGTCGTATCTTATACTTTCATAAATCTTAAACTTGGTTTCAAATGAAAGAGCTTCAAATAAATGTCTTTCAGTTATTTTTATTTCCTGTCTGGTTTGGAAGTTTGGAATTGGTAGGGAATAAGGTTTTTGTGGTCTTGGAAGCATGCTTTCTCCTCTTGGACATTTGGCACTCCTCATGCATCAGCCTGAGCCATGGTGGCAGCAAGGAGGACCTTGGAAGAGGAACAAAGCAGGAGAAGATACCATTGTGGAGGAGTTCTGGAGATTGGACGAGCTGCACAGACAGATTGTGGGTTCATATTAGCATCTGAGGTTGGGGTTTTTTAAGGCACTGAGTGAAAAAGTGGGAGACTGCAGAAGTTCAGCAGAGCATTTCTGCTGACATCCTCAGTTGGGGAAGCATCTACAATGTTGACACAGACTGTCAGCTTCTGGTTTCAGATTCACTGCTCCAGGATGAGAGACAGGAGTTCACATCCCTCAGACATTGTTTCAAGCTGTCTACAGGCTAGAGAAGATAACAGTGCACCAGCTTACATTTTTATGGGTTTGCTTGTAATTACAGGAAAGGAAAACTGAGATTTTGAGTGTTGATTTCAGTGGGAGCAGAAATGCAGAGGCACTTCTGAAAATCTTGTCTACAGTTTATTTTGAAAATGGAACTGTAAGCTTTTAATCTCAGTTCTGTGAAAAATATCAAAGATGGAAAAAAATATTAAGTCCTGCATGTGTGCAGAAATAGATGTGACAGTTCTACCTGATTAATTCTGAAGAAAAGCAGCCTTATGCAAATGAAGTTTCTCAAAAGTACATGAAGACCTGAAAAGTTACACTAAAGGAGGTTAAAGCTGGCTTTTGAACATCAAATTCAAAAGAACTTCTTACTTAACTTTGTGAATTGTAACAATTCCGTTTCTTCAAGAATCTCAAACAAATTGAGTTTTGTCTTCCAGGCCAATGGAAATATATTATCCAGTGCTGTTGTGAAGTAAAATGGCTCCAGCAACTTTATGGAAAGGGGGAAGGTTCCCAGGCTTTCTGTTCTCAATCCAGTTTAGTTTCAAGCCTCATGCTCAGTTTCACTTTCAGAGTGCCCTAAGAGAAAATGTAATTTAGACTAGAGCGGCATTCACAAGTTAATGGCACTGACTGTAATCCTTCAAAATGATGGATACTGGAATTTCCCCCCTTTACAGGAGGAATTGCATTTCTCAATGTCACATAAGGGAGAGAAACAAACATGCAGAAACAGCAACTGGCCCTCAAATCTTTGAAGGTACATGAGTGTTGCCAAAGCTGAAGTAATTTTCCTGCCAGAAATCATTGTGATGGAGGGTTAGAACTCCTGTATCTGTGCCCTTTGTACTGTGCTGACCTGGTTAAAGATACCATTCTGTGTATTGGAGAAAAACTGGGAATTGTAGGGGGAGCAGAAAGACCCTCAAGCAGGTGAGGGTTTGTCTCTTGAGGTGAAGGAAAAGCTCAGACACAGAGCCCAGTTTCTGTTGTCTGTGCGTTGTGTTCTGCTTGCTGCGAGTTCTAAGCAAGTGTTTGAACAGCAGTATTTATTTGTTTGGGCTGATTTTGCAGTATTGTATCTGCTTTTGACTTCTTTTGCATGGGCTGATTTACTGCTGTTGCTTTGCTACACATTCACACCTGTGCTGGTCACATGAGGAGGTCTGTCCTGTAAGGTAATATCCTCAGAAGATTCCTCAAGAGCCTTTGAGGGTAACAAATGGATGGGTTTGCCTGAAAGAGGTGAGTGGAAGGATGAGACAGAGCCATTCTGATCTTTTCCATCAGTAGTACCAACACTTGTAGCAACAAAGGAGGCCTAAGAGGGATCTTCTTTTCACAAACAACACAGGGAAAGTTATTTCACTTAGACTAATAGAATCACAGATCCAGGCTCTGCATCCCTGCAAAATTATCCATGTCCTCTGTGGGAGCTACATGGGAAAGGTCAGTCTGTCACTTTGAGACTGTTGGATGGGCACAGTCCTTACACTTAGGCTCAGCACCATCAAACACAGTGAAGGTCAGAAACACCTGAAAATATTGAAAGCAACAGCTAGTAGAACAACAGCATAACAAAAAGCAGGTGGAAGCAGCTGTGAGTGCTGCTAATGGATCCACTCTGTATCTCCTTCTGAGGTGCACATCACACTCATGGGTAAATAGAAGGGTTTAGCCTTTCAGAGAATCAGCACTCAACCCTGGGGGACTAGCATTGCCTGGGCTGGGTGCCTGTTGTACTCAGAAGGAGCTGCTTGCCTTCACCTTGCCAGATGATTTCTCTTCCAGATGACAGTTATCAATTCAGTGTAACTGGGATGAGTACACAGAGATGTTTTATGTCACTATAGGGTGTCTTACAGCCTAAGACTGAGCTGAAGCCTCTGTGCTTGTGTTGCTGGACTTCACTGCAGCTTTGTCAGGGTGAAGTACAAGGTATTACTGTGATGATGTGGTAGGAGCAGCATCCCCAGGAATCTGGACAAAAATACTGAGTGGAATAATATTAGTACCTTCTCATGCCCTGTTATTGTTGATGTATCTAGTCTGAGGCATTGCCCATTGTCCTAAATTCTTGCAGTGTTGGCTGAGGCCTGGTGTTTTTCCATGGATTTACATGTGACTGCCATGATGTGGTGGAACCGAGGAAGTCATGCAATCAGGTGATTTTCCTGAGCAGTAGTGAGCATGGGGTCTTGGTAGATATCTGTGTTCTTTGCTCTTCTCAGGTGTCCCCCTCCAGAAAAACTCCTTACCAGTGGGTTTTTCCTTTTCCTTTAAACAGGCAAGGAATAATACTAGGGGAAAAAACCTATAATAAAAGGAAGGCTACTTCTTTGGTGTTTTGGGAAACATTTTTGTGAAAAGACTTTTAACATTTGTTTTTGCAAAGAGATACTTTAAAACACTGACAATTGACAAACAGGCTGGAGTAGGGAACTGGGTTATATCAAGACTGTTTGGTGATGCATTGACATTTGGTGTCACAGCTCCATTAATCAAAAATATTTTGGAGGAAATTCTTCCTGCTTCATTCATGCACAAATAATTTACACTGGGAGCAGAGGGTCTAAACCTCTTTGGCAGACTGAATGGGGGAGCATGATGAACAGCTAGGCTGGCTCCTGAGTGACCAGACACTCACTGCTTTACCAGGGCTCTCCTTTTTTCCAGGTATGCAGTTGGTCTGTTGTGCCTGGAGGGAGCTCACAGTAGATATTTGTGAATGATAAAATAAAAGGGGGCCGATGGCCCAGAGACTCAGCAGAGGATCTTAGGTGAAAGAAAGCTCAGTTGTTAACCTTCCTGTGCCTGATACGTGGTTTGTCTATTAGGCAGCAGAAGCTGAGTTGGTTGTATATTGACCTACAAGCATTAAACAACTGGCTGGGAGCCATATCCTGTGAAGTCTGTACTGTCCTTTTGATTTGAAAAGCAGCACCACAGTTGTGGTTCCACTTAGGGTTTTTGAAACACAGGCTTTAGTTTAAAAAAAAAAAAAAGAGAGAAATAAAAGTATCTTTCACCAGGTGCACTTTGACTGTTTATTTGGAAAAAATAAAAAGGGGTTTGCACAGAAATATCCATAGTGTTCCAAGGGCTATTAACATGCATAGCCATGCCTGGCTTGACCGTGCAGTGTTCTCCTAGACAGAATGACAAAGCTGGAAAAATGAAGTCAAGGAAATATGAGCTGATTTATTTTTTATGTGTAACAAGCTAAACCTTGATCCAGTGCATCTGTGGAGCAAAAGAATATTTATTCAGCTCCACCATTGAAAACACTGAGAAACACGAGGTGAGTGTGAATTGTCTCAGCTGAACTTATGTATTCTCCAGACATAATTAAGCACTGGCCCAACTTTTATTGTGGGCTACTTAATTGGATGTCAGAAATTCCACATTTGGAAGTTCAGTTTGACCTTTAGTTACATAAAAGAAGCATTTAAGAGTCTCCAGTGAGTGTCAGTGTCTGAATGCAGATGCCTTATTTGAAAACTGTGCTCCTTTACAGCGATGCATTCCAGGAGGAGAAAGCCCTGATCCTGCAAACAGCTTGGAGCTTGCTGCCAGTAACACCAGCTTGCTGGAATCCACTCATTCCAGGGCATGGCACACTAGTAAATACAAGCAGATGGGAAAGCAGTTGCAGGATTCAAAATTAGCATGAGCTTTTTCTCACATCTAAATGCATACAAATTTGTGAATATACTTTAATTTCAAGGTAGAAGCCCAGAAATGAAAGCTCAGATAACCATCTTTCTCAAATGCCTGAGGATTTGCAGAGGAAACATCAAATCAGTTACAGTGAGACTTTCACTGAGTGGTGGAGCCTGTTAAAGATGGTGTGACCAGGTGAAAAATGGGACTTGGGTATATACACAAGGTCATTTTTGATCCAGCCAGCCCAGAGGAGATAAACACCACTGAAACTTGGCAAGATCAGCTGGATTTCCATTCACCTAGGAAAGAAGCAGAGGATTTGGGCAGGTATTCTTAATCACAGCTATTGGAGATGTTGCTAATGCCTAGTGAAGTGTCCTGAAGGAGCAGTTCTGTGATAAGGGAGTCATAAAACACATAAAACTGTTTGCTCAGTGAAGCTTTATCTATTCTCCAAGACCTGGAGAGACTCTTGCAGCTCCTGCTGCTCAAACTTGACTCCTACCAGTGCATGGCAGAGCAAGGTTAAAGCTGTGGGAAGCAGGTAATCCACACGCTGCCAGCATGGCTCCAGTGTAGGCTCCTGTAGGATTGGCCTCACAGGTAACACAGATCCCAAAGGTGTCTCAGAGGTCCCTTTGCACATGGGCTGTGATTCCCTTTCTGTGGTTAAAAAATAGGCTTATTACAACACCAGGAAATTAACTCATCAAGGGAAATGGTTTGCTGGCTGGGTATTAAGTGCTGGGAGCTGCTTACAAGGTTTGGGAATGAAGTGAGGATCTCCAGACTCGGGTTGGATATGTATGTGCAGGTCTCTGTTTGCTATGATGTTATGCTGAAGCATCCAAACTGATGTTCTTGTTCCCATACTGATTTGTCTGATTTGTTTGGTCAACTCAATTCAGGTGAAAAATGTAGTTTTAAGGGTAAAAACGTCATCAGTTAAAGGCACTGCTCACTGAAGTGTGCTCCTCACTTGCCAGCTGCTACTTGGCAGGAACAAGCAGACAAGGTCATTAGTGTGGTACTTTCTGGAGAAGGATGCAATGCACTCCATACAAACTGCAAAATCCAGGGAGTGCCAGACTACCAGTGTAGAGTCTTTTCATTTGCTGAGCCACAGGGGATGGTAAAAATCTGCAGATAATTTCTCAACTTTAAACAAATGTTCTTTCTGGGTATGGCTTGCAATTCACACGGGGCAAATGTGCACAAGAAAACAAAACTCAATGAAAACCGGGCTGTCAGTCAGCACTGAGTGTGCTCTCTAACTTGAATTACATCCATATTACTCACAAGGGCAACTGTGTATATGTAAAACAATTTGCACAATTTGAACTGGCTGGCCTAATTATATAACATACCCAAGCAAACAGATAATTCCCCAGGAAAATTATGTTTGTCTTTAAAATTAATCCTTTCTCTCACTGTATCTGTTTATAGAAAAAGTTTCACAGATAAAGAAATGGAGGTTCTTTCCAGGCACAAAAAAATATTGCATAGAAAATAATACCTGGATTGGATGAATGTAGTATATTGATCATAGCCTATGGAGTATGCAGGGGAGCAATCTACAGTTTTGGTTTTCTAGTGGTTCTTAAATCACAAGTTGATGTCTGCAATATTATGACCAAGGCTTCAAAAGTAAAGACAGTTATACAATACTTTTAAGTAAAAACAACATAGGCTTCATATTTCCAAGTTTTTGTCTGTCATTCTGTGGACTAAAGGAACTGAGAGCTCTGTGGAGCTAAAAGAAACACTGAAATTCTCAAGCTTCTCTTTTCTTTTTTAAAAAATTTTTGCCTTTTTTTGGAAAATGCCCACCTAGTATCAGAATAAGTAGCAAAAAACCATGAGTGTGACAATCCTCTTGTCACACAGAATTTCCTGCACTTATGTTTTTTAAACAGATGATGGCCCTGGTGAGGGGGTGAGACTGTGTACAAATGTTTGTGGTTCAGAGCCCAGTTTTCCAAAGAGAGGTCCAGAACACACAATACGTCACCTGTTTGTACTCCAGCTCCATGAGGCAATGAAGACAGAATTATCCAGCCTTTCCAGATCAGCTCTCCCATGGGGCTTTAGAGCTGAATTTTGGTCTCCGCAACACACAAAAATGTTTCCCCACATGAATTAAAATATTACTTCTTGGCTGTACAGCATGCTACAGGCTTTATCCACTGGTGTTACACTTTTATACTGTTTTAACCATTCCCAAACTAAGGTGGGGAGATGGGCTTGCCAGCATAGTATTAGTCTGCCTTTGGCTCAGGAAGTGTTTGCATTTCATGTTATTACTGCTAAGCAGATTATTCACTGTTTATGTGAAGAAAATTTATCATGTCCTGTAATACACCTAACGAGAGACTGAGGGGATTTTGCCAAGTGAGGTTCCTTTACCTCCAATTTGGATCATTTTTATGACTGACTTTGGGAGCAGCAGAAGTCAGACCCAGCGTGGATGCTTTTATTTGATGTTATGTGAGTTTAGAGCCCAAGTGAGTACCTGGGCATGGCAAAAGAAGGTTTGCTGCTGTCTGTAGTAGCACTGGAGAGTATCCAATGAATGGTACAAAGGCTTTACTACAATTAGGACTGACACCAGCATGGAGCTCTTCCTCTGTGCCTTTCTGCTAGAACTTACTTCCAGTTTGTGAAGGGAAAGCTTCGCCTGTGAGACTGAGCGACTTCGTGACACAGGCTTTAGTTTAAAAGCTGCCGGAGAATCAGTCAGTTCAGTCAGCAGGAGAATCAGCCAGTGTCACACATCCCAGTGGAATGTGGGCATCCTGATTGAGGCATCTCTTGCCTCCCTTCCCACTTGTGCTCCCCTGGCCCTGCTCTGCGGGCATACCTGACACAAAGGCCAGGTGCTGGCTCCTGAACATGGAGCAAGTCCAGCAAAGGTAGACTGGAGCAATCCTTCTCCCATGTCAGACTGCTGAACATAGACCTAGAGGGAGCACAGAGTGTGGCTGTTGTATACAGAAATGAAGAAACTGGCTATAGGGAGTTCAGGGTTTTATTCCAGTTTCCACATGCTTAGGTATTGTACACTTCCATTGATTATTACTGCATTTTTAGCATTTACAACTCTTTCTAGCTCTCTGGTTGTGAAAGGTCCTTGGCAAGTGGCTCTCAGCCAGGTGGCTTTCAACTCTCAAGTGATATTTATATGAGAGACAAGCTGTGGTCATATTTTCAGACGCATTGTGGTCACATTTTCAGTCAGGAATTGGGGCAAGAATAAGACCATTCTTTCCCCCTCTCTAGCTGGAAATGTTGTTCAGAGGCACCTTTCTGGTGTTGTTTCATGTCTGTTCATTTTGGTGTGGACAATGGCCGGTGTCAATCACGCTGCCGTGTCAGTCGAGCAGAAAGCCCAGACGAGGAGGGGAATTGATGGCCATGCTCAGCCTCCAGGGAGAGCATACAGTGCAAATAAATGGAGGAGGCAGGCTACTCAGAGCCACTGAGTGTGCCCTTTGTACAGCACATTGTGATTTTTGGCTTTTGAAGGCAAGGAGGTGGGCAAACTAGAGCGAGGGAGAGATTTTTCACTAGCCAAGCTGGCCTTTGCCAAGAGAATAAGTGCAAACGGAAACCCAGTCGTATACAACTGCATGTTGAATGTCAAGGGATGGAAATGTTGTAAGAGTCAGAGTCCATGTTTGCTTTCTTGGTGTGTTCTTTTCCATACTCTCTTGAAGAGGAAAATGGAATTTAGGATGGGGAAAAGAAAGAGCTGGCAGTACTGATAAAGCAAAACACACATGGACACTACCTGACAATAATATGTATTTAGCTGCCAACAAAGGGAATGCTAAATAAGCATGGATCTCTTACCAAGTGCTTCTGGCTGGATTTAGTTTGGTTTAGGTTTTTTTTCCTTCCCTCAGTGTTTTTGCTAATTATAAGCTGCGGCACCAAGAATATTTAATTCTGTTGAAAGGATCTGTGGTTTTCTGGCTGGTGGGAGTAAGGTAGCCAGGCACACTACAGAGGAGAAGTGTCCTAAAACAAAGGTTTTAAAGCATTTTGTGTTCATCTGAACAAGCACCTTGTGCTGTTGGGACTTCAGACAGAGCTTTACCTCTGAGCCCAGCTTTAGGGTATTCTCTGCACATACATTTTCAGTGATAGAACTCCATAGTTCAACAAGGTGGATCCAGTTATGCCAGGATAAATTCCAATAAAATTTGTTTTGCTCATATACCTTTATTGATTTTTAAAGCCTAAATGCACGATGCTGTTTTGAAAACCTAGCAACCCTTCTGTAAAAGCTCTAGAGTCTGGACCTCTGGGAACATCTTTGTGGAATATCTTTGTTCCTATTTTTCTACACTGTGGTCACCTCTGTCTGCTTCTAGAGGCATCTGCTGTAACCTAGAGGAATTTATTGGCAGGAACCAAGACAAAGTTCTCGATCTGATTATTTTAATCCCTGTTTTATTTTTGGAGAGGTGACTGCAAAGAAGCAATGTGGCTTTCCCAGTGAAGCTGTGTTCTTTGGCATTGCCTTAGGAGTCCCATTAGCTGCTCAAATTAAAAGGTTCTGGTGTGTTACTAGAACAGCTGTTTTCATTAAACTCACTCATTTAGGATACAACAAATAAGCCTTTAATCTAATGTGTTGATCAGTGACAAGTCAGCAAGTTCATTGAACGTGTTACCAGCTGAGGAAATGTGTGTTTGCTGCTGCTTAGTCTAAACAAAGGGTTTTTCTTTGTTGCCTTTGAAATATTCTCCAAATTGTGAAGAGGGTCCAGCCCCCAGACTCATTTTGGGTCTCATCTGGCATTATATGTGAAAAAAATGTTATAGTTCACAGGTAAGAATTGTTGTGGCTTATCAATAATCTGTACCAGTTTTAGCTGGATTACAGTGAACACGAATGTGGAACTAGGGATTTCTTTTTTTACTCTCCTTCTACACCCCTCCCCCTTTTAATGTAAAAAGGCTTAAAAAAAATTCTAAAGTAATTTTAAAAATAGCAGCCAAATTGTTATAGTGTTTTCTTCTTTCTCCTGCTACTCTGAAAATTAGTTCAATTTCTTTTTCTTTGCGCACTGGACATGAAGCTGAAACAAATACTTCATTTACAGTAACCATGGCTGGCACATGTAAGAACCAACGTTTTGCGGGTCTTTGGGTTTCAGATTTGGGAGGAAAAAGTGGTGGCACTAATCACAGCCTTGGCATTTTAAACTGAGAGCTGTGGTCTTTTAGGGTCATGTCTACTCAAATGATCTTCAGCTAGCAGTTAACAGCAGTGCTGTTTGTATTTTCCAGCCTGATTCTACCTTGGATGGTCTGTGTTTCTCTACCTGCATGCCCAGGAAAAGACAGCCCTGCGTCACTTCCGATTAGGTAAGTTTTCTTTGGGATAGCCTTAAGCTGAAAATTCAAAACCTAACATGAATCCATACCAAACCAAATAAATCTAAAGATCCATCTGTATCCTGGTATCTCTGAAAAATGGCAAAAGCTTAGAATATCCTAGGACAGCAATCCAATGAGTATATTTTATATGAAGGACCAGCTTTGCGGTGTCTTGGTGCTTTTCCCACAAATCTACTTAAAGATAATGCTAGTGTTAAAAATGCCCCAAAAGAAACAGATGTGGATGTACTGACTCCCAGTCCGGTGTTTATTCTGGTTTTTTTTTGGTTGACACAAAGGCCCTCAAAACAGCAGGCCTAGAAATTGGTGTTACCTTCCTTGAAGCAGCAGATGGGTAGTTTGACTTCTGATCACTGCACAAAGGTGAGTGTCCACACCCTGAATTGAAGGCCACTGTGTAAAGGTGGGTGTCCACAAAAATGAACTCCTGGGCTTGCACTTCATACATTGCACTTGTTTATACAACTTTTAGTTTCCCTACATATGTAGGAGTAGTTTCCATATGAAATATTTAATAATTTGAGCTGCTGGAAAACTGAAAACTTGTCTTCAAAGTTAAAAGACTAAAGGAAAACCGGTATGTTGTTGTTATTGTCATTGTTATGTCAGCATTATAGAAAGCTATCATCACTTTTATAGCTGAGAACCACACTTTGTATGGTTACAATGACTGCTGGTGGTCAAAGAAATGGAACAATCCTTTTGGGAAGCACTTTAAAATTCCAGAGGTGGTGTAGTGGGGCTTTTTTTCAGGTTTTTAAGCAGAACTGTTCTCTTGGTATTCCCACTTCTAAGCCTGTCCCTGGCCTCCCCAAACTGGGTACCTAACAGAATTTAGATATTGAAGTTCAAAACTTCAGTAATCATGAAAAATGTAAACTGCTAGGTATGTTTTTTTGCCAAATACATATCTTTGTACTGAAAAATCCTAAATACAGGTGCTTTTGGGACCTGATTTGTTATCCTAGTGATGGGTATAGCAGACCAGTGTCTGAGAGTCAAGCATGAGGGTTATACTTTGATACTTGTATGATCTTGCAATCCCCATATTCCACAACATTAACACATAGTGGAACAAGCAGTCCCTGTGTGATCAGACTGTGTAAGATAGACAGAAACATAATCCTGCGAAAATGGAATCATCTAAAGGATTGGATGTGATCTAAAGTAGGAGTAGGAGTGAACAGGTTTTCCAAAAGCCTCTGCTGAAGGTTTTCTCACATCAATTGTCATGACAATAGGTGGCACCCTCATGCCAATAAATATCACGTTGGACGGAACTAGGCTGCCTTGCACTTAACGTACTGCAGTTTCTTTAACTAAAATTATTGGAATTGAAAGCAAAAGCAAGTCATGAAAGCAGAATATTCACTAAGGAAAGGAGAGACATGCCTGAAAAATAAAAATGTAAACTCCATTCTGACTGTTGATTTTGAGATAAAACTAAACTACCAGTTTAGCATAAAATTAAACTGCTGTTATGTTGAGGCAGTTGAGAATTTTGAGTGTGGGCCTGTACTGAACAATGCTCACAAACTGTGTCATCCTGTGCTTTATAGCTGAGGATTTTGACCCCTTAGGGATTACTTCAGAAGAAACAAGGTGTGTCCTGTTTCATTTGTTGAGTTACACAAAGCTTTGGGTGCATGGGATATCCAGGCAATCTGGAAGCTCACAGCTGCACAAAGTCAGAAGGGGAATCTTAAAAGAAAAGACTTCTCTCAGTTGAGTTTTTGTCACTTTTACTTCCAATGTGAGTCAAAACCTGGAAAAAAATATTAACCAGACACTGTCAAGCCACAGGCATCTTGGCTTGTGGTTTGGATAAATGTCCAGGTCATTTCTTATTCTATCCTGAACAAATCTTATTCCCTTCTTCTCTGCTGAGATAGAGAGGAGGCTAGGAAGTTCAAAAAGCCTAAATGCATTGTAGAACAGTGAAAGGTCACCAGATATTAGGAAGTGTGAAAGACACCTGCTTTTGTTGATTTTGGTGATATAACTGGCTATGAGAAGTTTTGCTAAACCTAAATTTTATGCATTTTTTTATTTTCATGAAAACAGTGTTTAAAGATCTGATGTAATTCCAAGGACATAAATTGTCTTAGGCCTGCAGATGGCCCATAAAAGTTGCAGAGCCTTGGCCATTTATAAGCTGGAATTGGAACAGAAAAAGCTTCAGGATTCATTGAACTTTGCTAGCCTTGGCAATGTCTCTGTTACACTTTTACTGGGATTTTGCTTCATCCTTACCGTGTAAAAGTAACATCTTAGGATGATAAAGCCAAACTAAAGGGAAAAAAGAATTGATGGAGTGAATGAGGTTCCATTCTAATTTGAGTCTTACTTAACAAAGCTGTTCTCTTAGCTGAAATTTTGCTGAAGTAGCTATGATGTTCTAGGGAAAATTAAAATTTCCAATGTTTCAGGAAACGTTTCTTATTTGGACCGCTCTTCATTTCCCTTTCATCATCTTGTACTGATTTTTGCAAAGGTTTTTGTGCAAAGCAGTGTAATCCCTGGACAAATTGTATTCCTTGGGATGAATGCTGACTTTGATGCCAAAAAGGAATTGTTTTCTGCTTAGTATTTGCTCCTCAGCAGGAGGAGCAGGTCTGGTTTTAGGCAGGTGGTTACAGATCCAAAAGGGACCAAGAGACTCCTGCAAGTCAGTTAAGTCTGTCACATTGCATTTAAATGATATTAAATGAAGATGCTTTACCAAACACTTTCATCTGCTCATCTTGCACTGACAAATACCCTGATACCACTGTTAAGTGTTTCTATTCCTTGAATTTCACAAATGGGTAAACTCATTCAGTTCCCCAGGATGCAACTCCTATCTTGGAAAATCTAAACAAGTTGGACATTTTTTTGTCCCACATCTAAGTTTTAGGTTGTGACAGTGACCTGCAGCCCTTCAGAGCAGCAGTATCATTCTCTGTAGCCTCACTGGGAATGAGGAGGAGGATTCTGCTTCATCCTGTGCTTTCTCTTTCTGGAAGTGGAAGCAGATTGTGCAAAAAGTGTTATCAGAATATCACTAGCCTTTTCTTCCTGTGAGCAGCAGGCTACCAAAGGGAAGCAGTAGCTGCTGAGGATCATGTTTAATTCTTAGAGGGGAGGGGGAACACAGTCTCATCCCTATTTCTGGTCTCCCCTTGGATAAAGACCAAGCTGTAGGGAAAAATTTCTGTGTGGCCTAAATGTCTCACTGTGAGCTCCCAACAAAATACTCCAGGGCAGCCATATTAGTGGGAAACTCATCTGATGGAACAAGGGAATCAAGCAGTCACAGGTTCAATATAACAGAGAGAACCAAAGGGATTCATTTGTTAATGCTTCTGTGGTCTCTCTTAAAACCCTTTTGATTTCATTTAGTCAATTTTGTCAATTAAGTAGAATTCTTTCATTTCTCCACTTTATCTTTTGCAAACATCTAAGTGCATCATCAACTGCATGTGATTAGTACATCCTATTATTTGCACTTCACCTTAACCTGGCTTTAATTAACTAATGATTTTGTGATTGCTCAATCCCGAGGTGCTCCTGGCCACAGGGATGGCAAATCTGTACTCAAAAGATGTTTTAGCAAGGCTCAACTTCCTACAACATTCACCAGAGTACCCAAAGGATAACAGATTCCTTATACACTCTTTCTCTCTTTGCTCTCAATGGGAGAGAATTTGAAATGTCTGGAGCATGCTGCACCCTGGCATTGGTGCTGGCACCATCCTCTGCCATTTCCATAGCTTTCTTTCAAGATGTGTTATTGAACTTTTTCACAATGTGTCACTTGTTTTGCTTTTCACATCTGGATACAGAAGACATTAATTTCTATTGGTTACTATAAGAAGATAGTTCTAACAGTCCAAAATTTAGGAGTTACCAATATTTACAGAAGTAAATACCACAGTGTATCAAGCACTTGTAGAACCCTTCCTCATAAGAAAGAAGGGGCCTATTTACAGCTCATCTGTACATACACAAAGCATTAAGTATTCTGCCTTTTTGATCCTCTGGTGAAATTTTGTGTTATAAACCCCAAACAGATTGTGTGGTTTGCACGGAGCTGTAAAACTAAATGAAGCACTTTCAAAATACATTTTTGGTCTTCATTCCGTTTTCCAAATCCATGTATTAAACATGAATATAATAGCCCAGATTTCAAAACCAGCAATGTTCTCCTTAGAAACCAGCATCTTTCTTTGCAGAGGAGTTCCCAGAATTACAGTGCTCTCATGGCACTCTGTGGGTAAGGGTGGTGGGACCCTGGCCCTCATGGAGCACTGGGAGAGCTCAGGACATGGAGAGCAATGTGAAGGTTGGAGGTTACGTGCAGGTTTGCAACTTTCGTTGCAAGTTTCTCAAAATGAGTTTCTCAGCTGGGGACTCAGATTTAAGTTCCAGACTTCAAGGATGTAAGTACTTTTCTAGACATAGCTCTTGGTGTCTCTGTGCTGCAGCTCACTATTTTCTGTTTGTGGGCTGTGCCCCTTTGTGAACCCTCAGACACTCCAAGTCCCTCCATGCATCCGACATTTCCACGGGACCTGTGGGGACACAGCAGTAGGGCTGACCACTAAAATGTGCTATTTGATTGGCCATGGGCAAACAAAGAAAGTTTTGGTCAAAGTGGTTACCAAAGACCAAAGTGACATGCTAGCTTTTCTGGAAGTCTTGTGAGTACTGGGGAGCTTTGGGCTCAGCTGGAAGCCTTGGATGTCATTACTGAGCCACTGTGCTTTAATTAAGAGCCTTCCTTCAGTGTAAGGTTGAAAGGTGAAGGAAAGAAATCCCAGACCTGCACACCATGCTGCAGAATACACATATTTCTCCTGCACACATCTCTGGAGGAGTCCCCCACCAAGCTGACACTAACCCTGACAGCCAGATGTGCAACTCGGATCAGACAAAAACCAAAATAGACTGTGGTTTACAGCTGCTTGCAACAATAAACAAAGCATATCAAAGGATCCCCCAAAACACACTTTCTCTGTAGAAACCTACATGGTTTTATTATTCTAGTCTCCAGCTTTAAAGCATTTTTGTCATTTTTGTAGAAGAAGAATTAAATAGTTGCAGATTCCAGCCAGGGACAATTGTCAGGGACTGGACTGGGCTTACTGGTCAACCACATCCATCCCAGTGAGACTGTGCATTGTCAGCAAAAGTTTCCTTAAGGATGATGTTACTTGCCAAAATCTGCTTTCTTCAGTTTGTGATGCATTTTTATAGGGACATTAAATATATAAAGCTCTCCCCACTGCCCCATGCAAATACTTAGAAATACCATTTTATGTAGCCCCAGTTGGCCTGTGCAATATTCAGTCTTTCACTTGACTGCTGGTGAGATTTTTCTGTTAAACAGAAGGAAACAGGAGTATCCATCCCCTCCAAGCAGATCTTAATTGTTTTCTCCAGGTAAACACAAATATCACAGATTGGCATGACCAAATGTCATAAGTCTTTGAAACACATTTCAGTATGAAAGCATATAAAATATATAGGGTGTAAGTTGGAAGTGTTGCCCTGCAGAAAATTAATTCAGCTTTGCAAACCAATGTGGATGAACTAACCTGGGAAGAAGAAAGTGAGAAAAGCTACTCTAATATGAAAACAAGTAAAGCTTCTGTTTCAGCCTGCTTTTTTCTTGAATCTATTTTAAATCTTTAGCATTTTTTTAGCCTCCAGATTTCTATAAAGTTGAAAGATGCTTTGTTCTCCAAGGCTGGTATCACCTTACTAGGAAAGCCATGGAGGAGGACTCATAATGTCTTCTATTATACAGCTCTATCTCTACTTAATGTTGACATGAAATTTTTACTAAAGTTCTGGCAATAAAATTAGAGAGACTTATTCCCTAAATTGTTTCAGCTGATCAAGCAAAATTTGGAATTCTTTCTATGTCCTGAAACTTCAGAAAGTTAATAGTTTGTGTTATCCTGACTCAGTCAAACTCTTGTCACTTTCCTGGAATCTTTGTGGGCTGAAAATACTTGGGTATTTTTACTTTTGCAGACATGTGCATTCTCCCATGGAATTAAATGTGAGAAAATTTTAGTTGTATTTTATTACTTCAGAAAGAACAGACAAAATAATTGTTCTTGGATTAGTTTTTTCTGTTCTGGCCCTTCCCTTCTTACCTTGGTGTATCACTTCTCAGGGTTCTGGCTTTCCTGACTCAAGCTAGGAATAATCATCAGGCAACAAAATATATAGGTGATTCTTTCACCCACCCATGCTAGATCTTCAGGTTTCAAATGGCCATCCAAAATGCAATCATTTCCTTGGTTCTCAGAGGTCACAATTTAGGGAGCCAGTTGTTATGGGAGGACATCAGGAAAGGAATTCCTGCAAGGAAACCTGTGAGTTCACTGAGTTGCAGGAGAATGAAGGGGGGAAGCCAAATGACAGTCCTTGTCCAAGCAGCCTTTGTCTCAGGTGGGTGTTACTCCAGATGGCAAAGTGGAACCTGCTCTTCTTCAGCACTGAAGATGAAGCTCCCTAAGTAGGTGAGATACAGGAAAAAATGGCAAAAAGAATCAAAGCAGATCTGCCTGTCAGAGTTGCTGGCTATAAAATTCTGAGTCTGAACAATTGTGACCTTGGGAGTTCTAAGATGAGATGAAAGTGATCAGAATGTAGAGACAAGGACACCCTCTCCAGGCTGTACAGGTGCTTCTGGTTGCTGTCCTGATAACCCAGAGAGCTTGACATGGCTCATTGCACCACGACATGGCTGCAGAAACAGGGAGAGTCAATCCTGGCTACAAGGTGGGATTACAAGGATAAACAAGAGACTGAAGAAGGCCGAGAGCCTGTGCCTCCCACATTCTGGGTGGACACTGATCCTGATGTCACCTGTGAGAAGGGCAGAGAGTGTTCCTGGGAGTCTTTATCATCATGTGCTTATTTATTGTTACTGCTCCAGGTAAGCCAGTAGCTGTCCCCCTGTGGCACTCTTTTCCCAGTATTCCCAATGGACTTGTCAATGAGTGGGAGCAGGCTGGAAGCCCGAGTGCTTTCCTAACTCTCTGGATAGTCTTTACATGCTGCAGCAGACAAGCTCTTGTGGTCATGGCATTAAAATATTACGAGCTTTGTTTTGAAACAATGACACAGAAATGTTCGCAATGACTCCTTGTGCAGTGGTTTGGGATTTTAGCTCATGTCTGGAAACCACAGTTTCTAGATTGCAGGACAGCTCATAGCTTGGGAATTTCCAAAGTGACTATTAACTGGAATGTCGGTTTATATAACTGTGTCTGTGTTAGTTCAAGGTTTGTCCTCTTGCAGGTGGCAGTGCTGCTGGGCAGGGAAGGGGGAACAGGAGGAAACCTCTCACCATTCATTTTGTGTGGGTGCGGTGGAAATCCAAATTTTGACTAACCCACCATGTCTGGAATTAATTTCTCTGGCAAACCAAGTACAATCATGGCAAGAAATTATATTTGCTGTGCTGAAGCCTTTCCTATGGGGCTGATCCAGCTTCTTATGAGGCCAATGGAAAAGCCTTTGTAGGCTTCTCTGGGTGAAGTGTGCTAAGTGGGCTCTGTAGGTTCTTAAGTCTTGAACGGATGCAAGAGCCTCTGTTCCATTCTGCAGTTCATTCTGATCCAGGCACTGCAAGTGGGTAGGATCAGAAAGCACACTGGAGGGGTCAGAGACCCTTTGCTAAGAACAAGAGAGACCATCTCTGCTGGGGCTTGGTCATATTTTTTTAATTCAGTAATTAGCTAAGGTAGAGCACTTAGAGAGCCTTTATAGAACACTGTGAACTAACTATGTAGCAGCAAGAAATTACTTCAGTCTGACCTTCTGCTCCTACAGAGGAGCTGCACTGCACCTGCCCATCGAGTAGCCAGCCTCAGGCAGGGCTTTACACCCCTCTCCAATTACCTGCTCTGCACAGGGCTTCTTGGAGATCTCAGGTTAAGAGCTCTGCTTTTTTCTTTTCCCTCACCTTCACTGTTCACAAAACTAAGGTGTGAGTTCAGCACCACCAATGCCAGCTGGCACAGCAGCACCCAGCTCTGTGTCCTTATGGAATTCCTGAATTCCTGCTGGAACAAACCCACACAGCTCCTGCGCTGTGGAACAGCACAGCTTCTGAGCATGGGGCCACAGAAGGGCAGAGAAGACTGAGAACCAGGCACTGTTATTTGCTAAAGACATCGTGAGCTGCAAGAATCTGTGTACACTCCCCCTGACTCCTGTTAAATTCAGAGCATGTCTGAGTTGCCTGTCCAGACACTAAGGAGTGAGAAAAGACATTAGAGGAGAATGACAGGCAAGAGACTGTGTTCAGAACATGATTTGTTTGTTTTGCTTGTCCTTCTCCAAGATGAAGACGAAACATTCTTCAAGCTGTGTGCTCTTCTGCTTTCATTGCCATTTTTTGTCCTGCCAGGAGGGGTGTCTGCTGCAGATTTTGTGCCTCGGGCATGCAATAGGGAAGCCAGGAACAGACACAGAACAGCAGCACTCTCAGTTCAGTGGAGTACAATGAATTTGGGGAAGAGCTGCTTCCAGAGGACCCAACACAGGAACCCAGTGAGATCTCAGCTCTGGACAAACACAGCAAGATGAGAATGGCTATCCTGAATTTTTCTAAAATTGTCTTTCCAGGCTCACTAAATAGCAATACCGGCCTAAACATTAAACAAGAGAAAACCGTAGTATTACTACTGAATTATTTTAATTTGATTTCTCATCCATTTCACTTGAAGGTAGCTCGTTCTGTGTTGTTTTAACCCTTTTGGAATTGAATGCACTTAGGATCCCTCATAAGAACACCAAACTTTCTCCAGTGCCTAATTAGTGTCTGTATCTTCAGTTCTCAATGTTTTTTTAAAAATTTTTCATCCTATCACAATTAGAAGACTTTGCCTTTAAGATGAAAGGTCTGATTGGCAGAGCCAAATCTTTTCTGCAAGAACCACAAATACTGAAGGATTCCTAACACAGTGGTGTGAAATGTAAACTGTAAAGTGGTACAAATGTAGTAAAATGAAAGCTAATGAACGCTGCTATAGAAAATTAAAGCTGTGTTCATAGCTGAGACCCTCCTGTCAGGAAATGTGGTGACATGCTTTCTTCATAACTATGAGTTAGTAGAGTTTACAGCACCCTGAACCTGTTGTAGATATTTGCCAGAGTTGAATTTCTGCTCAGACTCTGTGCATCTGAAGATTCATGGGCAAAAAAAAGGGACAGCAATCCTATCTTCTGAGTAGATCTTGGATTACTTTGTAAAATGCAGAATTCTGCTAATACCTTAAATGTAAGAAAACAAGAATGAAAGGGTTTTAAGATGGATTTTATCTTGACAAACGAGGGATGCATTTTAATGCACCATAAACATGTAACCCTCACCTCTCCTTCATTGTAAGGTAACATATTGTTTTGTTTTCAGTTTACCTCCCACCTTCTAACTGTTCTGTTTTCCATTACTGCAACTTGCAGTGCGACAACAGAATTGTTGAATCATATGAGAAGGGTCCAGCAAATCTTATTTGTTCCACCAAAATTCCTTCCATGTGTTGAAGCTTCCTTTTTTCTTCTGCTAATTTTTGTCATGTGCTTAATTTTAGTCATTTCTCCCACACATTGGAGGCCAGCATCCTTCCCTCACCACTGACAGGTTTCGAGGCCTTACAAGAAGTAACTGAAGCCTGTTGGATTTACCACATCCTCAGAAGAACATAACCATGTGCATAACTTCAAGCTGCCCTCACAGAGAGGGGAGAGCAGAAGAGCAAAACAGAAGAGCAGAAAAATAGGAGCTGGGCTGGAGAATATAATTGGTGACTCAAATTAGAGATGCTAAATGGTAAGAGAAGAGAAAAAGACAAGAGATAGGCCTCTCACTAATATTGTGGGAACATGATTTGAAAATGGCTGTCGAGACATAAAATCAATTACCTGGATTCAAATGAAGGAAAATGTTGCACCTCCAAAGTAAACTGAGCAAACTCCCACGAGGTGGTGCCAGGCAGTGTGGGATTTTGAGCATGTTTCTGCCAGAGGCCCTCTGAAGTCTCTCAGTTTGAGCTCAGGATCATACAGGATTTGGGCAGGAACTACTGTGCACTTCATTTGCTCAACACTGCATTTTGTGTTACAATATTTGCATATATGTTTGGAGGCAGGTTTCCAAGCTTTGAAGACCTCTTTCCTTTGCAAAAGGATAATTTGGGTCATTGGTCTTCAAAGAACATTTTCCAACAACGGTTTTGATTTGCTCAAGGAAAGTGAATGGGAATTCTGTTAGAAGGAAATGCATAGCAGAGACATCTACTACTGCCCTTTAACTGCTGGAGACTTTGCTCTTGTGTGTTTTATTCATCTCATAAAAAACAGCTTAGAACCTTGTAAAAAAAAATATCACAGAAAATATGTGAAACTTAGCACAAATATATACCACACACATGGGGTGGTCTTTTCTTTGCATGTATCCAATAAACTTCCCTTTTTTCTTCATGTTGTTTTTGCCAACTTCCCATTGTTTCCTCATATATGAATTTCCTTTGGCTTGGGCCACGCTACCCCCATTGTTGTTGCAGGTTTTCTCACTCTCTACAAATTTATAGCTCCCCCCCAATAAAAAAAAAAGAGTGAGGATACACTTTATTAGCAGAGCCAAAGTATGTAAATGTTTATAAGAAGCGATGCTTATAGTAATCCTAAGTAAACTGTAAGAACATATAAAACTTAAATGCTTAAAACTTTCTGGACACTACATTTTGGATTAGAACTTTTGCTAGCCAAAATGTTAAGGATTAGAGAACTGGAGCTGTGACCCAGTGCTGTCCCATGTAAGTTTAGAATATGTCTTTTTTTTAAAACAGTGTTTGAAAAAAGTATTTGAGAATGTTTTGGTGATAATTACAGCCAGGCCCCAGAGGGATCTTTGCATTCTTCTATTGGGTCAAAGGCCTGGAATTGGAGAAGTGGAGGATCCAATGGGCTCCTCATGGCCAGGCATCCATCAGTACAACCACTGTCACAGTTGTGCTGATCTGCAGTTGCTGTTCCTCATTCCCATTCTCATGGAGAAGCCAAAGACTCTGGAATGTGGATGCAGAAGCATGGTCTAAATTATCTGTCTTTTGCAAAGCAGAAGTTTGCTTTTCAACACAGTCTTTAATTGCACAGAAGAAGTTAGGCAGAGTATTTGCACCAGCATGCTACTTATTATCAACATGGTTTTCATTTGAGGACTTTTTTTTTTTTCAAATCTGTTTGAGAGTACTCTCCTTTTCTGAGATGTTGGACTTTATTTTCTTAATTTTAGGATCACTCAAATTTCCTGTAGAGGAATAATTCATCCATGACCCTCCTCTATCTGTTTTATTGTGCTCTTTCTCATATGAGATTAATTTGTAGTGCTGCCTTTTAGCATAGATGAAGGCTTTCAAGTGTGCAAATCACTATTTTGATGTACTGGGTATTACTGGTCTTTAAAAGAACACCTGTATCCCTTTCTGGAGGCAACAGTTACAGCTAGACTGAAATATTCTAGTAAAAAAATTATAATTTTGACCAATAAGCCCACTTTGCCATTCTTTGGAAGTACTGCAGCAGCCTCTGTAAGTTGATTTTCCTTTTTTAACTTTTTTTTTTTGTTTGTTTTTTCAAAAACTATTTTTTTTGTTGGGAAAGAAAAGTACATTTCTTCCTTTCCTCACCTGTGTGAGCATGACTGTGCATTTTACCAAAGCACAAATCAATCCCAGAGAGTTTTTGAAAGCAGTTGGTGAACTGTAAGGTTGGCTGGGAAGTAGTAGGGATTCCATGGGACTCCCCCTTCCAAGCTATAGTGGGTAGGGTGTGCTTTTGCTCTCAAGAGTAATTTCTTCTTTGCCCCAGCAACGACACCTCCATCTCATGACAACTTCCAGATATCTGAAATTGCTCTTTATTCTGCCTTGGAATGAAGACAAGTCCATGCAAATCAGTGGCTCCTTCACATGCTTTCACAAAAAACAATGACTTCTATTTCAAATTGAAAAACCAAAATTTTTTGATCAATTTTTTTTTTTCCTGAAAGGGACTAGAGAACCCTCCTCCATTTTAGGAATATTACCATCAAAATCTCTTTCCATGGAAAATTTAACAGAATTGTATCCTTTTATGAAGGAAATCTCTGTGAAAAATATTCTGGCCATCTCCTCCAAATGTTTCCCGAAGATTTTTTAAGCACCTTATTTGGATTTGCACTCGTGGCTGGGTTATGTGTCTGCAATGAAATGTGTTGTTATTCCTTTGGCCAGTTACTGTTTCTCTGTTGAGTCTGAAATGAGAATATCTCCTGTGTTAGTACCTCTTTTGTGCTCCTTCTCAAGCTCCTCCTTCAAGCTAAGCCACCAAGGATGTGAATGAAACCTGTCTTTATCCATTGCAGCTTGTTCTGCTGACTGCAGAAACACAGTTCCCACTTGAACAACTTATTGAACCCTCCTAACTCAGGTCTTTCCTCAATGATCCTCTCTGCCCTAGATGCTGCCAAGGAAAAGCTGGTTTTATTGAAGGTGAACTTTGAAATCTTCATTACCTAAGTAGGTTTGATACTGGTTTACAGTCAGACCAAAGAAAAAGGACTTCACAAATGTCCACTAATAATATTTCCTTTTCACTGGTCTCCAGCTGTAGTTGTGTCTCTTTTACAGCCTGTCTCTCTTTGGTGGTCTTAAATCCAGAATACTCCTTCCAGAGCTCTGCTGCTCATGCCAGATGCCTGCAGTGAAATTCAAGGGTGGTAGGAATGGGCTCCAGCCATTATACAACCACAAAAATCTCCTGATGATTCAGAAATTTCATTTAAACAATAAAATGCAGGGCACAGATAACAGAGGAAAGAAGAAAAAAGTAAGATGCAAGTGTCTCTTCCTTACATTTCATAGCTGACATCTGGTGTAACTAAAGATTTCATTAGTGCAGCTGTTGTCCTGCACTGTCTGCTTTATACTCAGTTCTTCCTATGAAAATGTAATTCACTAAATCTGGGCTGACTGCATTGAATGTCCTGTTCTTAAGATACTTGGGTGACTGGGGGGGTTGCTCTCACTTTATAGATCAGGCTGTTATCTCTGTAGAGCTTTATAAGATAGCAAAAAGGGATAGTGGTGGTGGAAGTTACTTGAGTCAGCAGCTGGGGGAAAAAAGAAATAAAAGATTGGAACATTGCTTTTATATGCTTGGCAATAAAATTGAAACCAAAGGCCAAACTAGCAGCTGCTCATTCTCACTGAGATGTGGAGGTTTCTTGGGGGGATCCTGAGTCCCATTTTCCCATTTGCTAGTGACAGCAACATTAATCCACTGATTGTAGCACAGGGGGTGTCTGACCTCATGACTTTTCCTTAGTGATTGTACAGCCAGAGAAAGAAATACCTGTGATACCAGCTCTCATTTTCAACCCCATCATGATACAAATGGGAGACTGATTCTGAATCAGCTCCATGGCTGCCAGGAGTCAGCAGGTTACCTTTCAAAGGTGGAGGTTTGCTGCACAAATCAGGGGACTGAAGGTGACCAGCTGCAAGTTTTCTCTGTTCCCAGCTTTTTTGGTACATATTGATTGACATGAAAGAAAGCCTTCATGGTGGAAAGGGAAAAGAACACAGGAAGCCTGTAGGAACTTAAAGGCTGCAGGGCCTGATGGTGGACAATACTGTGTTTCACAGACAGTGAAGGAGGCAGCTCTGATGATATGAATAATCAGCTTCTTCTACACTGACTTTGGTTTTTTAGTCCTCTGCCAGCTGTGCCCCTTTCTTTGATGTTCCTGTTCCAGGTGTGGCTATTAAAGCCTTTCTGGCTGCATGTTCCAAGAAGAAATAGCCCAGCACAGTGGGTGTCCCAGTGTCAGCTGTGAGCAGCACGTCCTGCGAGTCACTGTCATGACTATTCACCGTTGGCAGCACACATTTGGACACACAGAGGAGCTGGTAACAGAGGGTTACAAACCTGTGGGTTGAGCTGTCATCTGACCATGAATTTTTACACAAAATTTAGGTCACATGGAAGTTAATTGCCTACATCCTTTTTCTGGTTCTAGTCTTGGTCCCCATCTTCCAACCAAATTGGTTGTTTATGCTCCTTTGAAAAACCAAGCTGATGACTGTTAAAAGGCCTGGAAATGTTTTTCCTTCACAGGGGAAAAAAAAAAAAATCTGAATCTTAACTTTGAGCTTTGTGTACTGGGATGAAGAATGTTATCACGTAATAATTCAGGGAAATTATCTCCCCTCAAAGCATCTTCAACTGACCACAGATATGTTCTATCGCATTCTTTGATACATCTTTAATGTGTTAGTGGACTTTTATATCCCTTTCCATTTGTGCCTTTCCTCTTGGCCTGTCACGAGACTTTTGTTTCATCTAATTCTTGAGCTAACAAACAAACAAGGTTATAAGAATAAGATTGTTAAAATTATTTGCTGTTGGGAAGTAAGTTTTAATCAATCAAATGTCTAACATGTTTAACAACTGCTTTAAAACAAACAAAAAATTTATGGGGAAAAATCCACACACAAATAATGTTGGCTTTAGTTTGTGTTCTTTATTCAATTGAAAATACCATTGAAGTCACTCAGATTTTTGCAGAAGTGAGAACACAGAACATCAAGCCTTGGTTCTTTTAAATATAGCTTTTTACTGCATTGACAGGAACATGTTTTCCTTTGATATTTAAGTTCTGAGAAAACTGTATCAACTGGCAGCAATGTTATTAAGGAAAAAGAACAAGTGAAATCCTCTCCAGGCTAACCACAGACTTTGGAGAAAGCTTGGTTTTCTCAAGCACAGTAGCAATTAAAACCTCTTCACTCATCTCCATCACTACAAAGCATGAAGGGTATCTGCTGCTGTTCATTCACGCCTACCCTGCCTGTTGCCTAAGGTTCAAATGTCCCTGAAAAACAAAAAGTGCCACTTAAAGTGAGCCTGCTAAGCTTCCAGGCAGATAATTCTCTAATTATAGAATCAGAGAATAGTAGAAGGGTATGGGTTAGAAGGAAACTTAAAAACTATCTCATACCAACCCCCCTGCCAGGGGCAGGTACACCTTTCACTATCCCAGGTTGTTCCAAGCCCCATCCAACCTGGCCTTGACCACTTCCAGGGATGGAGCATCCACAGCTTCTCTGGGTGGTAACCTGTGCCAGGGCCTCACCACCCTCACAGGGAAGAACTTTTTTCCTAATATCTGATCTAAGCCTACCCTCATTTGTAATATAATTTGGTGATTCTGATTTTTTCCCAAGCCAGAACAGCTTCAATGATGAAAGTATGTTTCAATCAGTTTTTGATTTTTACACTTAATTTTGAGCAAAACCAGCCAGAAGTTGCACTTCTGGCATCATTTAAACGAAATATTTTGTCTTCCAGAGGTAAATGACTATTTGTGATGCAAATGCCTGTTTAAACAGAAAGGATGACAGTAAAATATCATGTATCCTAAGGAAGCAGTTCTGTCCAACTGCTGAGAGAGAGGGTTTATTTGCTTGGTCACAGTTGGAGCACAGCAGTTTGCATCTGCTTGTCCAAATGGAGGCAGAAGCATCATGTGGAAGCTGCTCTGTCAACCACAGAAGTAAAAAACCATGTTGTCTTTTCCAGCCTGGTGCTCATATGGTATGTGCTTGGGAGCAGAAATAGAAGTGAGAGTTGGACCTTGCTCTCTATTGTCTTCTGGAAGTCATCTGGTCAAACCTCTTGCACAGAGCAGGTCAGCTTCAAAAAGGGTTCCAATTCAGACTAGGATCAAGGTTCCAGTTCAGGATGCCAGATAGTAATTCACAGGGTTTGGGTGATGTTTTCAGCAGATTTGTATTCCAGTTCTGAGAGAAGCCATTTTACAACTAATTCAGATAATGTGGGCAGCAGAATTGCAGTGCTGAAGAGTAAAAGTCTCAAACTCTGTGAGCTGTTGAGATTAAGAATGGAAGTAATGCCAGTTGAGGCCAATATGTAATACCTGTGCAAGCAGACCAAGATAGAGCAGCACCAAATGCCCCAACAAATGGCTGCCTGAGAAGAGCAGCTGGTTTGTCAGGAGAGGAGCAGCATGGACCATGCTGGCAGGTGGTTCCACAAGCAGTGGCCCTGACGTGGCAGTGCTGCCAGGAGCCTGGCACGAGTGTTGGCAGCTGGATGAGTGAGTGTATTTGGTGTCTCTGTTCAAATGGGGACAGTAGCTAAGTGACCCTCTGATGTTCTGTCCAGTCTGTCTGGGGCACAAGCCTGACCACGAAGCTGTGACACAGTTCTGGAGCCTGACATCCTGCCAAGTGCTCATGAGTGGGACCAACCACCCTCTGGAGCATCTCCTCATCTTTTCTCCAGTGTGCTTGGAATTGTGCCCTCCTGTTCAGGGTGGCCATACTGAACTGCTGTGACCTAGCCCAAGAGGTGCTCTGACAGTGATTCCAGGAATGAGACAGATCCCTGGGGAAGGTGGTTGTGTACAATGGCTTGTGACCTCTGGCTGTGGTTGCAGCTGAGAAGTCACAGTGGGGTGTGGGTTGCAAAGCTCGTGCTTGTGGAACAATCTACTCAGGCAGTCTTGGCATGGGATGGGGATTCAGCACTGAAGCACCACGTTGGGACAGTAACTGGCTCCTGGGGAACTATGCAGCATCTGGATCACCTCCAGAAGAGTCACAGGAAGCTTGGGAGGGGGTGAGATAACTTTTCATTTGCAGGCACTGTCGCTGCCCCTGGCTGTGTCAGCCTCCGTGGGGCCTGCCAGGCTCAAGCTCTCTGTGCTAACAGCAGCAGTGGCCTTGTGGCCGCCTGGCCAGCTGCTCCTCCTGCCACCTCCCACTTGCTGGAGTGAGGCAGGGAGGGCCAGCAGGGACTAGCAAGGAGCAGCTGCAGCCCAGAGATGGGTGTAGGAATGGGAAGGCTGTGAGGAAGCAGTCCACCAGGAGTCCAGGATGTGGGTTTGTGTGTTGGCATGGAAAGGATAAGTCTTGCAAATCGCCTCTGCAGGGAGTGCTGCTGTGGACATTGGGCCATGCCTCTCTGACTGGCAGAGCTAAAACAGATGAGATGAATATTTTCCCTTTAGAAATGTCCTGGAGGTGTAGTTCAGTTTGTGGAGATAATAATGTGAGAATTCAAAGACAATTGCTGGCAGAAGGGGAAGTGGATGTGGCCCAAAGCATTAAGAATTTCTTCTTGAGCAAAATCTCATATTTTAGTGATCTTGAGACTGAGTAAAATCTCCTAGGCAGTAAGGGACTGCAGGTACTAAATGCAAGTTGAATAGTAATCCATGCCCTCTGACAAAGACCAGTAGGACAAACTCTCTGGGATTAGAAAAGGGTTTGCAATTTTAGATAGTGTAACAATTAGGGTAATATTAATGATTTGAAGTACCTGATCAGAGGAGCTGGTTGCTGATAATCTCAAGGCAGGGATTGATTTAGATTGGTAGGAAAGGGTATCATCATAGAGTTCATAGTTAAACTGGAAAAACCTTTGCATTTTATGGGAAGTACAAAGCCAACTGTGTCTGGCCAGTGCTGTCATCTGCTCATAAAGTATTTGCCCTAGTGAGGAGTAAGTTCTGGTGTCAGTACATTGATATATTTCAGGAATGCCAAAAGAGGGGATGAAGGACAACTGCAAGAAATTTAACGTAAGAGTCACTCAAGAGATGCTGATGTGAGTTCAGTAAGTTGTTGCAGGGATTGTGAATGTTTTCCAGAGACTCCCAGTGAATATGTCAGTGCTTAGTACAGGATAACCTGTGCTGGGGAGTGACAGCCCTGACAGAAATAATGCTGAAAATGTGTCAGTTTTACAGAATGAGCTGGGAAGAGAGACAGCCAACAAATCCATGCTCTACAATATCCTTTGGATTTCCTGGAGATTAATACTGTCTGAGCTACTGCATAGGATGGGAGGGTAGAATCATGGCAACTGAATACAGGGAAGGCTTGGAATACAACAGAACTCTGAGAGTATTTCTTGTATAGCAGAATGTCTCCTGGAATCTTTGTTCCAGAGCTTCAGCCTTGTTAAAGCCCTCGTGTCAGCTTGTGAGGAAGGAGGCAGTAAATGTTTAAAAAGCAATCTGAATAGAGCCCTAGTGGCTCTCTGCCCTAGGCAAGGATTTAATCTGTCATGTGGTGTGCTGCCTAGGTTGGGGTACTCCTGTCACCCTATTCTAGTGATTTCAGGGAATACCAATTTGATATTGATGCCAGATACTGGCATCAGGTTTTCACAGGGTTATGTGAAGTACATCCTGCATTTTTCATGTAAAATCTTCGGCTTGGAGCTATCTAAGTCACCAGGAAGAACTGGAAAAACCAGTTAAATATAATCAGTGTCACTAGTTATGCCAAGAGATCATCCTGCTACAATGTATGTTCTGTGCAAATAGTTGGGACATCTGTGATTGAAAAATAAATACTCAGGGGCCTTCTAGCTTGGGAAAATGGCATCATCAGTGGATGTGCACATTGAAATAAGTAAAATAGTATGTAACATCTTTCACTTTGGAAAACCTCACCCATCTTCTCACCAGCCATGGACAGGACACTTGCTGAGCAAAAATGAAATTAAATCTATTCAAAATTTCCATGTCATCCAGGTTCAAATTACCAGAGAGGGATAATCTCTATGGTAGAGATGAAAAATAAATGATTAATAGGAGCTTAGAAATGATTTGTTTGGAAGGTTATGAGCCCAGCCCAGATTTTGATAGGAAGGAATGTTAGATTCTCAGCATGCAAGTGGGTGTGTAAAGGAAATAATCCTTCGAAAAATAGTCTTGGGACTTACAGTGGAGACCAAAAGTTATTTCTGAAGTTGGGTCAGTCACTAGTAACAAGTCAGTTTCTAGGCTGGATGCTGGAATGGCTTGGATTCCTGGTTCTGAGTGATGATCACAAGGGAAGTTGATACCAGGATTCCTTGTGAATTACACAGAAACAGCAGAGTTTTTGCACTCAGGTGGTTACAGGAACAGAGGCCAAGAGGAGATGACATTATTTTGGGAATGCCCAAATCAGAGACATCTAGAGCTCCTCTGCCAGATGTAGCCTCTTGGCCTAAGGACAGACCCAGCAGCTGTGTTTAGATTCTGCCATTTGAAAGAGATGGATGTGATGTGGATGGAGAGGGGAAGGGTTAAGGAGAACAGCTGTATTATCCAGAGTATTGTTGCATTATCCAGGATGTTACAGATGGGTTCTGTGCTTTGCTCCTCCCATATTTACATCCTGCTTTGCAAGTGGAATCTCAGCTTCTCCTCAAGGTACCCTGTGATGGTGAGAGGTCCTGCCTGGGGTACTTTGAAGGAGATGTTAAGGAGAGAAGGGGGACTGTGCAAATGGCTTGGGGTTTTGCGTGTGTACAGTGCTGTTAACCACGTAAATCTCACTGCTTGTTCCACAGCTGAAAGGCAACCTCAGAAAAGGGTTTATCAACAAGGCAGAAAAGGCAGAAAGGTCTAAGGAAGGTCCCCAGTGTGAATAAGAAAGTATTCAGCTTGCTGACATTGGGGATATCTTAATTTGGGGGAAGCAGAATAAGGAAGTCCCTTTCTGCAGGTGCAGTTTTGGCCATGCCTGTGTTTTCCTAGACATGTTTCCATATGCCCTGTATATGGAAAATAGACCTGGTGCTCCTCTCAGCTGGAGCAGCTGCTGCTCAGCTGGCAGGTGGTAAATTTGGAGAAGGTAAATTTGAACACAGCAGTTTCTGGAGTTGAACCATGCCCAAAAGTCCAAGTGATTTTGGTGTCCTTTTGCTTCTCCGTTTTTCACAGAGAGAAATTGCCTACTGTGATGGCAGAACTTCCAGTGTGTGTGGCAGGGACAGGCACAGGCACAGGGGGCCTTGGCAAGTATCAGTCTGCTATGTTAAGCTTCTGGGAATGGTTCTCCTTCACTGCATCCCAGTGAAAAAGCATCTGGTTATTTCCTCTAGGGATGTGCAATATGGATTCATAAAACCACCTCTGTGCTGCCCATTTGTATGGTCATTTTTTTATCAAAGGAAGCCATTACACAGAGTGTTACTGATAATCCAGGAAGAAAATCTGTGAGAAATATGTGGTGACCTCTCCTGATGTTCAGGCAGGGGTGCACAGAGAACCAGCCTCTGCAACTGTTGGTAAATAACTGAGAAAACATATTGTTTACTGTAAAATAAATGAACAAAATACAAAGGCTGTGATTGCATGCATGGAACAACTTGAACTTTTTATAGCCTGTTTGCAGAATTCAGCCTGATCCCTTGGAAGCTGCACAGCCATTAGAGGATCTCATGGAAACAGAGGAATTTCCTCAGTGTTGTCACAGTTAGCAGCAGCAGAACTGGCTGTAGTGAACAGACCACTGTTTGCACCTTTCCCAGTTGTGCCTCTCTCCTTTCTGGCCCTCTGGAGCTGTCCAGCAGAAGTCACAAAGGTGCTTTGTGACAGTGCCTGGTAGGAGGACAATCCTCCAGCTGAGCTCAGCCAAAGCACTCCGGAGGAAGCCCTGGCATACTTCTGCTTAGACAATCATTTATCTTCCATGACAGCTGACATAAAGAGCTAAAGCAACTTTCACCATGATTTCCATCTTGAAGAAAACCTGACAAACTGCTGTTTGTCTCAATTCCAAATCTGAATGAAAAGATAATATAATGGAAGATTTTTTGTGGGTTGAAAAGCTCTGAGGAGTTTTCATGAGAAATAACCCCTTGGCAGAGTGAGGCAGTTTAGTCAAAACTAGTCTGTCCTTCCACACACTGTGCACAAGTCATGGAGAGCTGTGGTTTCAGGGCTGTTAACTTATTATTTTGCTTTTCAAGTCATGGTCTTGACTTTGTGGATGTGTCTTTTCATGCCTGTCATTCCTACCTTTGACCTTATTTCCAAACAGAAGTATTGTTGGTCTGCAATTTTATTATGAGCTTGGCACAAATCAAGACTTGATACTTCATTGACAGTACAAAATGTTCTCTCAAACAGATGAAATGAAACTAGACCAGTGGTGCATTGGCTTTTGCTTCTGATGTATTAAAACAAACCAATGTGATTCCTCCTGTAGCTTTGTAGTCAAACAATGTATGAGGCCAGAAATGACAATCCAGACCAAATCTTTCCCCATCAAAAAATGGGATTTTGTTACAACGGAAATAAATCTCTGCATCTGTTTTTGGTGGTGTCCCATGGGACCCATAGTTGCCAGCCTCTCCTGTTTTATTCTCTCCCCCAGGTCCTGAATGGTGTCTGCATTGCACTGCAGGGGCTGCTCTGGTGCCACACTATTTTATGAGTGATGAGGTCTGGCAAGAAAAGCAGGTTTTAGTGGTGCAGATGCTGTGAGACACTCAGAGCTATTCACCTTCAGCTATAGAAGGGATTATTTGTTTACCAAGATGGGTATTGACATCCAAAAAAGTATTTGGATGTAATTTTTTTTCTCTGAATTACATGGCAATCGATTGTTTTTTCCTGCAGAATAATAAGAATGTAATTATTGCTGATTTTTCAATAGGATAAATAATTCTTTGGGGTGTTTTCTAATTTGTTTTTCTTTGGATTCCAGTCACTCTTATGGGTCCCATCTGTTTGGGACTCACTTCCCTGGGCATTTTGCATCCTCTCAGTGAGAACCAAATGAAAAGTTTAGGAGTGACTGGACATGCAGGCATTTTACATTCCTTTCCTGAAGGAAATATATAAGAGCAGGATTCAGAGTTGTTACAGAGGTAACAGAAACTGAGGCATTTACACCAGGTGTTCTACAGTCTTAGGTAAAATAAATTTTATTCATTTAAAATAAACTGATTTCAATTACATTTTCCTATTTATCAAATTTTCACTCTGCTCTGGAGGTTTCTCACATCCATCTGATGACATTGGTTTTTTGGCCAATCCAAATCACCCAAACTGTTTCATGCTCCTGCTGATGTCTCTCTCTTCTGCCAAGGTAGAGCCCTCTCTTTGCCTCCCCCTCAGTGGGGAATCCCAAAATGCTTGAAACCCTTCTGTGGAAGAAAACAACAGGGTTTGGTCAAGTGATTGTCCACTTTCCTTCCTTGTTTCTTGTGTCAGGGACAGATTGTTAAGAACTGAGCAATGATGCTGTAGTGTGCCTTTAAGGGAAGGGTAAAAAGATGTTTAAGGTTAAGAAAGAACACTAGAACCTCTACATCAAGCCTTGAAGCCTCACAGAACATATCTTTTACTCCTCATCAGCCAACAGCACACAATACCTGCCTATTTTCTGTGTGGATTTGATGGAATTATTAGAACTGGGCAGAGTGCTGGACATAGCATGACTCCTCTTGAGCTTTCTTTATTCTCGTATGTTTGCAGTCTTGGCTAAGTATTGAACCTATTTAGGGAGTAGTTTTGTGGCTTTGACATGTGATTGGGTGATATTGCTAATTTCATATGTGCTGTAGGGGGAGAGGGAAATAATTGGCTGCTCTGTTATTTCTTGAGGTGTTGGAAATAAAGTGTTTGACTTCTGCCTAAAATAGCTCAGACTTGGTTTCCCAAGTTGGTAAAACATCAAAATACCCCTGCTAAAATCAGTATTTCAGAGTGCTCACATGAAGGCAACCTGTGGGTAACCAGTTCTAAGTATATAAGGTGCAATAAATTTCTGAAGGAAGATAAGTCTTTAATGAAACTAAAATATCATAGTACTCCTTATTCTGAACTGTTATCAAATTCTTCTCAGCTGTGGTTTCCGTGGAAAGCTGATTTTCTCCATTCCCTGCTCCAAGAAGTTTCTATTTTCATTCACCCTAAGAAAATAAACTCACTGGAAGTATATATAAACATTTGCTTCAAGCTACTCCAGAATCCAATCCAACATGTACAGAAGTCTTTCCAGTGACTGCAGTTTGATCATTTCCATTCAGTCTTGTAGTGAATGACAGTTCCATTTAAAAATAAAAAAGAATAAGAAGAAGGTTTTGGTGAAAAATAACATTTGGAATTTGTAAAATGAACCAAGTGGAGCTGGTTTTCTGCTGTGTTACACAGTTGGGTTGTGCACTGTACTTTCAGCAGTTCACATGTGTGCAGAAGGATTGATCTGTAGCAAATCCAGTGTGATCTTTCACTCCTGATGCTAATTAAATATATACCTATGAAAATTCTTCATAGGAATTATTTAAGTTGATTCCTAGCATATTATTGCATTCTCTGTACCAGGTACTTGCTATTTTGCAAAGGCATCTGAAAAAAAGCATGCACTAAAAGCAATCCTGAAGAGTCCTGGTTAGGTCTGCTGGGTTCAGGGGACACAATTCTTACCTCACTGGCACTCTGTAATTCAGATCCACATGGTCACAGCTTCCTCAGCTGTGAAGGGAATGACTTTACAGGTCCTGGTCATATTTTGGTTTGTAATTGTGCACCATCTCATATTTAATCAGTGCTTCTGGATGTCTGTCTTGTAATTCTGCAAGATTTCAATGTGGCACCAAGAGGAGCAGACTGCATCAGGAGCTGTGTTATTGGAAATAGCAGCAGAATCACTCACCCTCCATCTCAGAACAGACAGATGCCACAAGTCACCATGGGAGGAGGCACTTATTGTGCCTCCTTGTTTCACTCTCTTCAGCTGGAGCCTGAGCAGGACTGTGGGCTGTGACTTGTCACTTTCTGTTGGCAGGGCAGCACCCAGGTGGCCCCTGGGGTGACAGGGTATTTCAGATGGTCTGCAGATTGTCAGTTCAGCAAAACTCCAAGGAGTGCAAAGTACCCCAGATGGAGGACTGCACTGCAATAGACATCTGATTTCTCCTCCTGCCTTCACACTGATCTCATAGGGCTGTTTCTCTACATGTCATGTGTTTTCATTCTGACCTTTTTTACCAGTTAGACCAAGTCCATACAAATTCCTTGTCCGGGGCAGGTTTTCTTGATGATGTGTTATGCAGAATGTCCCTCTCCTCTAGCCAAGCCCAGATCATATGTCAATCATATGAAGTGAAAAAAATATGTGGTTCAACCACAAAACCAATTTCCAAGACAGAAAATCAAAAATAGAGATGTTGCAGAGTGGGATGCCAAAGTATCATTGCATCTGGGAAGAGACTTCTGGATAAATTAAATAGAATTTTTCTGTGGAGATGTTAACAAATGGTAAGGGTGTTGCAAAGCCTGTAAAAGTCTCTGTAGTCCTTGGCTTGGGTGAGTGATAGACTGGACTTTGAGTGGCTGTACAACATCCTAATTACCTTTATGGAAAAGGTAGCATTATGTTTTCCTAGTGACCTTTGCTCAGGTGTTGATTTTCACTTGCTGATTTTCAGCCCTCACAAATGATTTATTTGTGTAGAACAAAAGAACTCACACAGAGGAAAGTGGAAGTGTCTGGTGGTGTTTCCCCTTGCCCTCCTGGCTGCACTTGTGGAAGAAAACAGCCTTTAACTCCAGCGTTGGCTTCCAATAATGAGCTATTGCTGCTTGCAGTGCTGATTCCTGTGCTTGGTCCACTGTCAGGGTGATATGACTTATATTAACTTATATATGCAATGTCCCATATCCACAGAGGTATTCCAAAAATAAGCAGTCAACAGTTGAAGAAGTTAATTGCTTTTACTTTGTCTGCTGACTACCAGAACTGTAAGATGCTGTTTTTCACTGCCTAACCTACGTTAGGTGTGACCAAGATTACTGAGAAAGGAAAGAGTCTAGAAATCTTGGACCCCCAGTTTATAAAAAAAAAAAAAAATAATAGAAGGTTTGGTTCAGCTGGGTTCCTTTGCTGAGGGGAAAATGGGCCTGAATATTACATTGTGTTGAGATTTCCTTAATTTTGTCCTTCCCTCTGGAGCCTTGGGGTGGGTGATTTAAAATGTTGTGCCAGCTCTTTTCTGAACCCCTGTACCAGGTACCTGAAGTTTTCTGCTTGCTATTCTGGCTGAAGAGGACCCAACTTAAGCTCATATATCTAAGGGAACCCTCCCCACTAAACACATTCTACAATGAATGATCTTTTTTTTTTCATTTTATAGAGAAGTCTACAATGCTGATTTTTTTTTTTTCTTAGCACTTAGTACATCTGAGAGGGAAGGGGAAGGGTGTTATTTCTCACCCAGAACACAGCTCTCGGCAGTATTGGTTTTTTTTTTCATCCAAAGAAGCCCAGAGTAAGATGAGCACCAAGTTAAAGGAAACAATGGGAGTGTAAATGTCATTTAAACATATACATCTGCAAGCCATTCTCTCCTGAATGCTTGGAAAGTTTACTGTGTAAATATTGCTTTTTCTTACTCCTTGCCTGCTCTGCTTGCTCTCAGCCTGGGGACATGAGGAGGGTGCAGCACGTTACGCCAGGCAGCACCATCACTGCCGAGTCCTTAAAGTCCAGATATCACCCCGTGCAGAGCAGTTGAAAAGCTCTGCCATTAAACAGGCAGGTGGAAGCCTCGGCAAGGAGCCCAACACAGGAACTAAACCATTGCAGGCATGGCCCCATTAAAGTACCTTTCAGTCTGGAAATGAGAAAAATGCCTTAGGCAGACCATTCTCAAAATAGCGTTGCAGACACAAAGCCAATATAAACATTAGATGCTCTTAAAGCGCATTTGTTTGAATCGTGGGGTTGAATTGACTCCTTCACCACTGACAGACAGTGCATATATCTCACTAGCAGCTCTCCAGAGGGTTCTCAGCTGTTTGTGTGGGGAGACAGAGACTGTTCTTCAGGGAGGTTTCTGTAGCATGGCTGTTTCTAGAAGGTAAAAGGTCAACAGCAAAGTTCTGGAAACGTAGTAAATAAATACTCTGACAGCCCTGCCCATCATCTGTGTTGACAGAATTCTCCTGAAGTTATTAGTGTTATTTATTTGTTTTTACTACAGCAGCACTAATTTATTTTTATTAGGAGCCCCAGCTGTGGTTGGGGTTCCATTGTTACAATCAGTGGAGGGGCATGTCATAACAGGCAGGTCCTCTTTGAAATATTAGTGCTTCACTCTGAGCAGCAGGGCTGTGTATGGGAGGTAAGGAGGGCTCTTCTTCTACTCTACAACTGGAAAATGGTGGCATGCAAAATTTCGCAAGTTGGCCAAGGCCAAGGCCACCCACAGTCCAGAAACTGCAAGCTGGGGATTGTAAATCTGTCAGCTTTAATGAGGTGTCTGGCTGGGGAGAGTCTCATATGAGTCCAGTTTAAAAGTTAAACAGAAAAAGCCCTGCAAATGTGCTATAGGCAGCACATGGTGTGCGTGGTCAGCGCTGCTGAAGGCAGTGCAGTGTGTCCCGTGCCCTCAGAGTGAACGTGCATGTGTACTCCCATCAGTCTAGGTCGAGGCAGAAAAGGGGAAGATTTCAAAAGAGAGAACAAAGTTTGCTGAAAAGGCAGACCGGACAGTCCTGAAACTAAGGATGACCTCCTTTCTCAAAAATGAAGCAGCCATAGCCACCTTTCCTACCACGAGTGGCATTTCTGACATGTCCCTCTGCCACTGCATTAACAATGAACACAGGCTGCTGTTTCTGGATGTGATGGGAGTTAGTATTGTAAATCAGCAGAGAGTTCCCTGACCCACTCAATGTGTTTCCCCTCACACCTGCAGCTATGCAGGTGCTCACAATTAGGTGGATGATGTTTCCTGACTTTCACCAAGAGGTCAAATGCAAAGTGCAATGAGATGGAAAATACTGTAGCATGTGGTGGTAGAGGGGGCAGAAAGGAGTGGGAAGGAAAATTATTTCCATTCTGACGCAAAGAACTTTCAAAAATTCATTTGTGAACTCTCAATATTTCCTGTCCTCCCTCATTCTGTATTTTGTGAAATATGAAGACAGGATGTTCCAGATGGAATGAAGTTGCCAGGATGACTGAAGATTGTTTGTGCAAACTGAAAGCCTTAAATGTTTTCCTTTCTTGGTTTTAGGATGATGGTATTCACAGGTAGCATTTGTGTTGCCATGACCCCTGAAGGCACCTGGGCTTTAAAAGTCATGCAGATAATCTTGGATTTTGTCCTGCTTTAGGCACTGATCAGCCAGTTTGAGCTACTTTTTGGAAAAAAGCATCTATAGGAGAAAGCCTGGTCTCACCCAGAAGGAGGACAGAATGCTACAGAGAGGATCTGTGTTACGGAACATGCAGAAAGTCCAATTTCTTCTGCCACCTTTCACAATTTCCACTTCCTTAATGGCAGCATGACTTGATCATGTACAGGTAAAGATATTACCACACACATGATTCTAATGCTGTGAGGCTCCCAATGGATCTGAAAGGAAAACAAGGAATTCATCTAAGGATGACCCTGATTTTGCCAAGTGAAGTCAATGAAAAGACTTCTATCAGTTCCGCTTAAGCTTGGTTTTGAGTGCTGCAATTAAATGTATATTACAAGTCTGCATCCTTGTTTTACCTTGCAGTAGAAATGAATCCTTTAACATCACAAGCATTCCCTTTATTTATCATGCTGTTGCTGAGTGGGATAGAAGGTGCAGGCTTGGAGTTGGACTGCATCTGACAGCTGGGAAGAGACTTTAGGGCAGCCTGCAATGACTGTGCCCCTCCTCTCAATTGGGCAAGGACCCCATGAGTGACAGAACCTTTTCCACACCTTTTCAGCGTGACCACACCCCCTAGAAAGAGGCAGAATGGCTTCAACAATTCCTTACTGTCACTATCTGGGGCCCTGAGGGAACAGCCCTGCCCATGGGAAGGCTGATGAGCAGCAAGGGCAGCCCAGGCCCGGGGCACATGGATGAGCCTGCTCCAATGCCACCTGTCAAACCTCCTGGTACAATCAATAGGGAACACATGATTTCTCCATCCATCTCGTCTGCAAATGTCATATTAGCAGTTCACATTGCAAGGGAGGAAGATACTCCTTTATTAAGTGCTAAAACAGGCTACTTCAGCCCAGTCCCAGATAATTAGAAACACCTTGTTCATCACTACCTAATTTTCCCTCAGCTGTTTATGTTTGTTCTTGATTCTTTGCTGCTCTTAAATAAATGAGCTTTTCAATTTCAAATAAAGAGCATTCTAAAAATAACTTTGATTCTTGTGAATCAGAAGACTGCCTAAAACATAACCAAGTACACTTTTTTCCCCTTCTCCTTATTGCAGCTATATAAGAGCAATCTATGAAAGCAAATCCCCTCTAGTCACTGGTAGGACGTGGGAGGTGTTTGCACCTTCTAAGTGTGGCCAGTCCTGCTCAACTGGCCACACCTGCACTTGGTTTCCTAGCAAGGAAGGAGCTGGACTTGTAGGGAAAGGCTGGTGTGTAAGTAGTGTGCTGATGCTGCTTTTATGGAGGGCTGTAAGCTGAGGAAAGGCTGAATTGGGAATATACTGCTCTATGAGTGAGCTGGAGCACTTCTGAGCTTGAGGTAGAGACCTTTTTATAGGGTGATGATGTTAAACTGAGGAATACTGCCTGGATGAAAACTGCTGCTTTGAAGGTGCCTCCCAAGGAAGAGGAAAGAGTGCGGGGAAGCAGTGAGGGCTGGAGTTCAGCTGCTCTGCACAAAGTTTCCTGGTATGTCAGAACTCTTTCCCCTTGGTAAAGGGCAGACTACTGAGAGCAAGGAGTGAGAATGAAAGACTTGGTAATGTGGTTACAGCCCTGGTTGTCCTGTGAGTCTTCAGACTGAGGCCTGGCAAGCTGTGTCTGGTGCAGCTGGAAGATAGTAGCAAGGAGAGAAACCAAACCCTGCTGACTTGGGCTGAGTGAGAGATCAGAGGAAAGTCTGGGGTATTGATTAGCCCATTTGCTGTTGCCTGTCTATAAATGGCTCCCAGATGAGAGCCACTTCAGCTCCTGGAAATGATGCAGCATTAATAGGTAATTCAGAATGGTGAGTGAGTCTTAGGGGACCTATGTTGGCTCTTAGAGCCCCAAGATTTGTTTGGGATGGTATCACAGTCTGCAGGACCCTTGGCAGGGATGATGGGCTCTGGATGGCTTTATTTTATGTACATGTATACAGGCAGGTGCATAAATAATCATAAATAACCCCTGCAGAGCTGTGGTGAACCTGCCAGCCCTCTCTGAGTGGCTTTGTGTGCCCCCTGCATGTGGCTCACCAGTGAGTGCTCCCTGCAGCTGAGCAGGAAGGAAACACGAGGCTGAGTCTTGTGATGCAGTCTGATATTTGAGCCTTTTGTTAAACTGATGGCATGTTGTTGGGGTAATGTCTGTGAAGCTAAAGCTTTTATCAGAACAAGCAGTGGTGCTTTGATTCCAGTACAAGGAGGATGTTGTAAATCCCGGGATATTGCAGGTTCAGGGAAAGGGTGACATCACTTAGACATGTTTTTTAAGCAGGTTCACCAAAATCTGCAGATGTTTATTGGTCCAGATGAGTTTGCAAGTGTCGTATGCCTGACCTTCGTTTCTGTTGTACTTTGAAGAATTAATACAGATGTTGGTACATGCTGTTGCTAGTGACTAGAAAGAAAGACTTGAAATCCTTTGTTCTAGGATGTTAAACTCCATTTTTCTTCAGTTACCCTGGTTAATTAAGATACACTTAATTTCTGGAGCATTAACTGTGGCTTGTCATCACTATGTGCAAAGTGATGGCCAATGGGTTTTTATTCCACAAAAACTCTCTTTTTTGCCCTGCTAAAGTCTCTTCTCTCTGATCACTGTGGCTTCAATCTCTGCTCCCTGTATGAGCCATTCACTTAAGAGTTGGACTCAAGGATCTTTGGGAGTCCCTTCCAGCTCATGATATTTTGTGATATCTGTGACCTGAGCAAGACTTTGAGCCACACGTTAAAAAACTTGACTGAAATAAGAAACTGGAAAAATTTGCATAATGGAATTTGTGATGGTGGTAGCTGTAGCACTGATGAACTGAGTTGCCTTCCCTGTCTCTGTGCTTGGGAAAGCACCAGAATCCTTCCCAGCTGTTCACATATTGAGCTGAGGATGTGTTTCTTCCACCTGATTTTTGTTGTAACTCTGTAATACATTGCTAAGTTAATTTTTGGCTCCTGCTGCATAGATACTCTCCCCTTCATTGTAGGAGTGAGAGGTAGGAGTTTGAGGAAAACGGGAGAGGCATTTTCAAGTCATAGGATCATCCTTCTCTTAGTTCCATTAATTGTTGTTGTCCACTGGTATTTAATCATCCCTCCCAACCAATGGAGCTTGCAGAGGCCCAAGGATTGTCTGGAATTATGTTGTGCAGTCAAATGTCTAGGACAATGGAAATTGTAGGGGTGGATTGCCTGCTCTGAGTGATTCCTGAGACAATTAATCCCTCCTTTTGAAACAGGCTGGACAGGGGGCTAGAAATCATTCATCCAACCCAGAACTCTTAGAAGCTACTTTGTTCCTTTATGGATCAGCAGGGACACTGAGCAGTGTGTACATGGGTCCCAAAGCTGGTTTATTGTTCAAAGTGTATCACTTAGTGACTTATCCTGGCCACTCCTGAACTCCAGATAGACTTCTTGATGGGCTTTGTTTGGTTTGGTTTTTGGTTCTGCTTTTATCACAGTAACATTGTTGTCTGTTAAGATGGAGTCCCACAAACCTCTGATTGGAGCAGGAGATCATTTCTGCCTGCAAATCACTGAATCTACTTGAAGACAAAGGAGAGTTTGTGCAATAACAACATCTCAGTAGAGGTCTGGGGAGCTTCTGGTGTGGGGTGTGAGCGGTGGGAAATTCAGGACTCTTGGCCAACTAGCCAGTATGATTAACTAGAAGCTGTTTATTGTTTATATTATGTACTTATTTATACATTTTAACTCTACTGTATATGCTGATCACGTATTTCTTGTTGGTGCCTTTGTTTGTTTATGTGTTTTGTATTCTTCTTTTGTATTCTTCTGGTACTTCTCAGAATGTGTGATTGGTTACAGTCAGGTGTTTTGCCACCCCCCATTATCGAGTTTTTATGGTCTTGGAATTTGATTTCTCAGCTTCTTCTTTCTTATTTTAGCACTGGCAGAAACTTATTTAGTTTCTGTCTTAGTAACCTTGATGAATTCCAGAGGACCCTGAGAAAATTCTGATAAGAACAGTTACCAGCGAGATGGCGGGTGCACCCTGTAGTTTAAGTTGTTCAGATACATTGCTACAGTGAGCCAGGCTGTGGATGGGCTGGAGTGCAGTTTCAGGCTGTCTTGTAGCTGTTGCCTGCCTCTTCCTGTGCCCCTCCAGAGTGATAGTGCCCAAAACCTGCAATCCATTAGGACGTTCTGAATCCTTCCCTAGAAATGTGTATACACACACTGTCTCATTTTATGCTTTTTCTAGCAAATGTTTTGGCTCAAGTGACAAATGCTCAGGTAGGAACCTGTTCTTTTTCCTGTCATATCTGCTCTAGAAGCTGAGGGAGGTCTCTGCAAAGAATTTCTTCATCAAATAATTTTCTGGAGTCTCAGCAGAACAGCAATAAGAAACAGAAATGGTGGGAAGTAGTAAATGTAACGTGCATGCTGCAATGGAGGAATAATGGTGTTTGACAGTTGCAACTTAAATGAAATGATTTTTCTAACATCATGACTTAAATTTTGTGGAATTTCTGGCCTTGGAAATGTTCAAGACTCAACTAGACATGTCCCTGAGCAGCCTGGTCTAATTACACCTGCTTTGAACTGGAGGTTGGAGTAGATGACTTCCAGAGGTCCCTTCTTACTTAAATTATTCTGTGATTTCAGTAAGAGTATCCCATACCTTGGTCCCTTTCTCTCTGTGTGGTGTGTGATATATGTTACACTGTTTTGGCAGGGATTTTCTGAGTCATTGAAGTCATTTATACTGAAATAATTCTTGAAAAGATTAATAAATATTATACCACACTGTATCATTTTACTGTGTGCGCTACTCTTCCTATCAGTGCTTGGCTGTATTCGTGGCTGCTGTAAATCACTTTAGCCATGTGGATAGTTAGTTGCAACACTTTAATTTAATTTCTTTCATATATTCACATCTGAACCTTGGTTTTCTTAGTACCGTGTCCAATGTGTGGTGCTTAAAAGGAGATTGATGTTCGGGGGTTATCTATTAGCTTTTAAATTCATAATGAAACCTCTCTCAGATTTGGGCTAAGGCTCCTCAGGGGCAGCCAAATAAAATTCAGGGTTGCTTCTAATCTTTTCCTTATTGCTAGTATTTAAAGATCCTCTGTCTACATGAGAACTGGGCCCTAGGATGCTTTCATTTTCAGACAGGACTCCAAAGAACTCATATAATGTTAATATTTTTCACGCTGGTGAAATGTCACTGATTTTTTTTTTTTTTTTTAATTGGCAGAGAATTTGGCCTATTCTGCAGTGTCTCAGGGTTGACAGATTGAAGATCCAACCTCTGCCAGTTGGCTGGGAGGGAACACCAAGCCTTGGATGCACATAATCTTGTGGGAACAGTCTACTTCTGGAAATCAGGAGCTATTTCCTTAAACTGCTGATTACTTGGAGACTGTACCGCAAGGAACATAATTCTCCTGCCTTGTTTCTGTTCCTAAACAGCTGTTTCCTGGCCGTGGCTGGACACAGGGTACTGGGCTGGAAGGCCCTTGGATTTAGCTCAGTCTGGTTGCTGGTATTGCTCTGACTGGAGCTGTGCCTAATCCTGGTGGGTGATGGAGGACCCAGACAAATGATACAGCTGGGGACTGAGGGAGGGTGGTTGAGGAAGAGTGATGGAGGTGGTCATCCTTGACTGTTGAAATGAGGCTTAATTGCTGCTGTTCAACAAACACTGCTGCTGTTTAACACATGTCACAGGCTAAAATCTCCCTTGATTTTAAGGTCTTAATCATATTGCCCTGACAATCAGCAAAATGGACATACTGTGCGGACCGCAAGATGTCAACAAGACACACCCACTGTCCACATTTGGCAGCTTTTTTTGAAAAGTGAAATAACAAGCGCCAGGAGTGCCAAACCAAACCTAAAATGAAGACAAAACCAGAAAGACCATCCAGATGGGTGTGTGTCTATTTGAAACAGACCTTTTTTCAACAGGTCTCATGACACGCTTGTCCCAAACTGGAATCCAAGTCATCAGGTTTATGGTAACGAATGATTCAAAGTGAGCAACTCCCTCCCCTTCTCTCTGCTCAGGTTTTTTGAGATTGCTATGGTGAGATGAAGGAGGGAAGAAATCTAAGACTGTCTAACCTCAAACCTCTAATGCACAGTTCCATTACTGGTGATGGATAGTGTACTGTGGGCACACCAAATGGAAAATATATTGATTAGGTTGATGCATGCCTTAACTCAGGGTTGTCTCAGACTTATCTGAGGAGCCCAGGTCACTCTTCTAAAGGATTTAATAGAGGTTTTCGAAGCCTGAAGATCTCATTGTGTCCCAAAATATAAGGACTAAGATGATCAGGGACCTGTCTGTATATGTTGCTGAGCATTCTTTATTACTTTTTCACCTCCTGCCTGGCTGTGAATATGTGTAGGCGGTTAATTCTGTATAGCCTTTCATTCTTTGCAGCATTACTTATGCAGAACTGATCATTTTAAATTAAACCTTACTGTTTATTGAATATTTCAAGACATCATTATGAAGTATTCCAGAGTAGAAATCAATAGTTTAGTCATCCATAACCAAAACTTCTTAGATGTTGTAAATGGAGGAGTTCTCAAGTTTTTCCCCTGTATTGAAATATTAGCTAGAACAAAAATGACTGCTGAACCTTTTTAGTCAGTCAGACTGTTGTAGTGCTTTCTCCAGCTTTCCAAATCTGCCGTGGTCGATTAAGGATCACAGCACTTGCCATTTCGACTGAAGTTTTGTAGCTGTGGGTTATTAAAACATGTGGGGGTTTCCTCTCTAATATATTGATGCCTTGGAAGCTTCTACTGTGTGCTCTGCACCCTCAGCCATAGAGAACAGAGTGGGAAAGCAAAACTTTCCATCAGTTCATGACATGTGGTCAAAGTCGCGTTTCAGCGTGCACTAAACAGATCCTATTCTGTTTGAGTTGGTTGACATTCAGGGATGGAAATGAAATTATAAAAATCATCCCTTATTCATAAAGTCACTGAATGGTTTGGATGGGAAGAAGCCTTAAAGATCATCCAGTTCCTACCCTCCTGCCTTGGGCAGGGACATCTCCCACGGGACCAGGTGGCTCCAAACCTTGTCCAGCCTGGCCTTGAACACTTCCAGGGATGGGGCAGCCACAGATTCTCTGGGCAACCTGTGCCAGGGCCTCACCACCTAGTGATGAAGTATTTCTTCCTAATATCTAATCTAAATCTACCCTTTCTCAGTTTGAAGCAATTTCTCCATGTCCTGTTGCTCCATGCCCTTGTCAAAAGTCCCTCTCCAGCTCTCTTGTAGCCCCTTTAAGCACTGGAGGGTTTCTGAGGTCTCTCCAGAGCCTTCTTCAGACTGAACAACTCCAACTCTTAGCCTGTCTTTGAAGGAGAGGTTTTTCTTTTGCCCTCCTTAACTTCAGTGGACGAGGATGATGCTCTGTATTTGCAGACTATCGTGTTTGCCAAGCACTGCTGTAATTAGAATAGTAAATATTTGTTTTTGATTGAAAACCCAGTAAATATTTGTGTATAACCCATATAAATGGCCTAGAGGCATTTTTCAGCCGAGCAGACACAGCCTTGCACTGACCTTTCCCAAAAGTTTTCCTCTTTTTCTGAGAACTAAGTCATATAGTTAGAACCAGAAATAGCTGCTGTTCTCTTCACCTTCCAGGGAACTGAAGATCAGGGCAATGAAAAAACACATAAATAAAAATGATCCCCAAATGTTCAAGCTTGCCTGAACTTCTATATGGAGAGAAGTCCTGATCCAAATCTTTGCACCCCAGGCCCCTCTTTAGTTGCAGGGTTGGTTTGTGCTTTGCAACTTTAAAATGTTTGTTTCCTTTAAATCGGGAAGGAAAGCAGCAGAGCAGAGGGGTGGTTATTTTCAATGCCCTGAGAAAGGGGTTCTTGCTCCTTTTTCCTTTGTTTACTTCAGGAATTATGCTGCTTTCATTTTATTTCTGTTCTTCTGCTTCCTTCCCAGATATGTACTTTATCCTCTACTGGAATTTAAAAGGGCTATTTCTCTAGAAGTCATCTTGTTGGTGCTTTACAAATATTACTGCTCTCACTTAATACAGCTATAGCTGTTAAGATGCATCAGTGTGTGATTCAGTTTTGTTCTGGATTCCTTCTGGAATCTTTACAGTGGCATTAATAATTTAGTCAAGGTGTCTTCTTGGTTCTCCTGTTTCAATAGAAATGCAGTGGTCTCTCACTGAACTGACATGGAAACTGGTTAAGATGCTGAGGCAGAGGTTGTGCAGTGAGGTGACTCTGCTGCAGTCTGGGTTGTACAGCAATAGTGCAAGAAATGCTTTCCCTGCTGCTGCTGGCCCTGGCAGGAGGTATGAAGGGAGGGTTTCTCCTTCTGTTTGGGGAGTCTAAAAGTTATGGTTGAGGCTAGAGCAGAGGAGGAAGCTGTGAGTGTTACAATGAGAGAGTAGTGGTTGTTCAGCAATGAGAATGTGCCTGTTAATTGTGAGAGTTCATTTCTCAGTATGTGTGTGCAAGACTCTTGGTGGAAGAGGGAAAATTCCATGCACACTCCCTTTCCTGCTAGTTTTTCATGGGGTTTGCTCTGTTGCTTCAAGCACCTTGTGCAGGCAGACGTGTTCTCAGCACTTGCTCAGAGATCACTTGCTGTTCTGGCACAATCTAGCAATTTCTCCAATAGATTCCTAAAATGTGTGAGAGTGTCTAAATGTCAGAGTGGGTAGAGTAGTAACCAGATCATTGATAGGAAGAATATAAACTCCATAGGAGCAATAATTTGCAGCCCCCCAGCTCAACTTTTCTCCAGGCTGTAGAGTGATTGTCTGCAGTTATGTTAACCCAGGTGTGTGGGTGTGGTTTGTCTCTTTATAAATACCCCTACCTCAAGTATTTGCAGAGGCAACCATCTCTTCTCTGCTTCCAGAACATACCTCCCTTGAAAGGTTTTATTCCTTGGCACTGGACTTGCAGCTTAGCAGTGCACAATTAATGACATTTGTCCCTATTTCCCCCCACTTTCTGAATGAAAGCAGTCGCAGAAAAATATTTCCCTGGCTTAAAACTATGGAGATATCCTTCTTTCACTAATTTAGTAATGGGGCTGTGGTTATTTATGTATTTATATTTCAAAATTCACACCTAGGGGACTTGTTAGGTATTAAAACCTAGCAAGAGGTTTTGTATATTCAGATCAATGACTATCCTTGCAAAAAATGTCAAGGTCTTTGTTCAGATTTGCCTCCTTGGATCCAACTATATGGAGTCTTTTGTTTTTTGAGATGCAGTCTTTCAGTGGTGGTAACAATGAAATTGTCCAACCTCTGTGTTATAGGACTTAGATTTTCCTGAAAAAAACCCAAAATTTTGATTTTCTAGAAAACATCTGTTAAAGGTGTTACAAAATCACTAATCAGTGTCTCGTTCTATGGATTCATCCATAGCCAGTTCTGAATGAAACCCAATTTCTGCAGTGTTTTTTAGGGTCACTAAGGCAAAACATTTAATGTGACCTTAAAAAATAAAGGTGCTGGACATGCCTGTGGATATGATGGATACCTGAAACCATCTTGTATTATATACACATCTTGCTGACCAAGGTTTCTTGAAAGGAAAAATACATTTTTTTCAAACATTTAAAAATAACTGGCAGGAAGATGTAACAATCAAACACTCATCTTGAACATGCTGTGGTGAAACTCTTCCTCAAAACTGAGGGTCTGGGAGGAGACTTGAAGAAAACTCAAACCCTGAGAAGTTTCAGATACATCTATTTTATGAATGTGTGGACACCATTGGTGACCAATTTCTTCAGAAATGGAAGAATAATAAAAAAATGCAGCTGAGAGGGATGCAGTTCTTCTAGGGCATCCTCTCACTGTGAGCAGGATCAAACCCAACTATGTCACTCCTTACAGATTTTCATTTAACCTGGCCTTAATTCTCCTAATGGTGGATGTTCTGTCCAAGAAAAACATTCTTGAGCTTCACTACTCCTTTACTCCCAATGTTTTCATGAATATGTGTAACTTAATCATATTTCTATTTGTTCTGACCACCGTGGATTAATTCTTTCCCCTTTTTTCAGCAGTCCATTTCTCTTCTCTTAAGGCAACCCCAGTTTCTCAGTCTTTTTTGGCAGCTCATGATTTCTGAACTTCAGACCATTCCCATGACTCTTCTCTGGAATTTCACTAAATGGTCCAAATCAGGGTGTAATTATTCAGCTGAGTTCTTGCAAAAGCTGAATGAAGTGGGCACTTCATTTGCCTCACAGTTTTTACTCCTGGTTATGTGTTCCAGGATGATGGCTTGGGCTTTATTTATTCAAAAGCCTGGTTCTCTTCATGCAGCCAGCACTTCTGCACAGTCCTTACCTCTTCTTCTAGCCATAAATGAGTATTCCCACTTCAGTGCAAAGATATTGCACTTACTGAATTTTCTTGGATATTGTTTTTTGCCACGTAATTCATTAATTTAGTTTGGAACTCCAGTCCTGTCCTCCAAGGCAGATTCCCTTCTAGCAGCAATGTCATCCATCTAAGTTATAATGTCTAGGCCAGAGGATTTACATTAGTTGGTGCCACCTTAAAAGTTGGGAGCTGTGGTTAAAATGCAATTTAGAAGTCCCATTTTGACTTAAATTCCTGGTCAGTCCCTACAGGAAAAGTGCACCAAGAGATCTGCATCCCATTTTGAAGAGGAGAAAGCTGAGGCCCAGAGGAACCAGCAACTTGTCCAAGGTCACGGAGAAAGATGGCAGGGGAGCAGGGTCCGGTCCCAGCTGTGTCAACTCCCAGACCAGGGCCTCAACCACAAGCCCATCTCTCTGCCCAGCTGAGTCTGTGTGTCTGCCTCCTGGGCAGAGCCCAAGCCCTTGGTGGAAGATCAGGATACAGTGTAAGCAAAGTTGTGTTTATTTTAGAATGCGGTCCCCTGCAGGCTCTGGATGTCGGCATGGCCGCGGAGCCGCCGGAGATGTCGGCCTGCGTCACGGGGTTTGTGCTGCCTCGGTGTGTGCAGAAACCCTGGGACAAACACCAGTGTAGCCAAGGCAGGCTTTAGGAAGCAGGAGGCACCTCACCTGGTGTTGATTACCACTTCTGTATATCCTGTCTGCTTGGGGGAAATCTGGCTAATACATGTTGGGATGAGTGGATAGTAAGAATAGGAGGGAATCAGTGGTCATGGGGAGGTCAGAGTGAGTGGCACAGCTTGTTAGTATTAGTCCTGAAGCCAGATGGGCTCATGAGGTGTATTGACTTTAGGAAAGGTGATGCACTGCTCCATGTGGATACTTGTCCTGTGAATTGTCTGTGTGATTTGGCTGGACCAGCTTCACAGGGATGCCAGCTGTAACATGTGCCTTGGGAGCAGAGAGGTGATTGTGCCCTGCTTTGTTTTTTGGCTCGTTATCACAGGAAGGGTATGCCTACTTCTCTGGTGGCCTGTCTTGCAAACATTGTTGGAGTACTGGGCCCTAGGAACATGAAGCAGATGTGGGTGAAGGGTAGAGCTTCTGACTAAGGCTAGTTCTGTTGCTGGGGATGTATCTTAGAGAAAAAAAGGGACATCTAATTAAAAAAACATACTTGAATATAAATCCAGAAAAATAAGGCCATCTTTAAGAAGAAATGTGTAGTAGTTAAGTGATCTGCAGGGAAGATTCTCTTCTAGTCCACTTCATCTTGGATCAGACACCTAAATTTGCCCAACTCTACACAGTGCCAGGGTTAAACCTATGCTGCATGAGCCATGAGTGATACTGGAATGTTCAAAATGGTTGGAACAAGAGGTAATGTTGGTTGTGGGATGCTTGGGAGAACTATGTTCTAAGAGCCTCTGAATTGTAGAAAGACAGAAAGAAGGGGTTAATGCAGCTTGTGGGGAGACAGGAAATGTCCCAGCTGGAACTGATTAAATCTGCTGTGTAGCCTAAGCTGCTCAGATGGGAGACACATGGCAGAGTGAGATGTGTTGCTTAGCTCCAAAGGATGTCTTATCACTAAGTGGGCCTTGAGCACTGATTGGAAGTCTCCCTCCATACTTAGGATGGATCTCCTGGGCTATCAGCAGAATGTCAAACCACATTTTTAACCTTTTCCACACAAAAGTTTCATATGCCCAAGAAGAGGCATAGAAGTGAAAATAGAAGGTGAATAGAGGTGAAATAGCAGCTGCATGTTTTTCTGCATCTGGCCACCAAGCTGTTAGAGAGGCTTTAGAGCTGTTGGGTGCCTCACTGCCCCTGTTCCTTCCCCTCTAGGCAGAACAGTGACATGAAGTGTGAGGCAACCTGGACTGTTCAGAGATGGGAGGAGGACTGGGACAGCCCTGCTGTCAAACTGAGTCTTAGAGCTTGACAGCTGTCAGGGCAGTGTTAATTGTGGCTGTATCTAATTAGCAGGGCCTTTGACCCCAGCACGAAGTCCTAGTTCATGAGCAGTTTCAATTTGTACGAGTTTCCTCTGAGTCATTACAGCAGATCTGTGTTTCTTCTAAATCAGCTCCAGCCATGGGCATAATCCTGTGTCCAGCAGGGATTAGTGCCAGGGTCTCTGTGGAGTGCTTCCTTACAAACAGCTGTGGGACAGACCATCTCCAGAATCCTTATTTGTGGCTATTTTAGTTTTAAGAAAAGTATTTTTTACAGAATGAATCAATAATTTAATTTTTTTTTGGTCTTATTTTTACTATTCCTACACATCTCAGTTCTGAGGCAGGAGTTTCTAGAACCATTCCACATCAGGCACCTGCTTGGCTAATTTTCTCCATCTTTACAAGGTGTCTCACAACCTCTGTCAGATCCTGGAGTTTTTCTTTCGGCTCTGTCTGGAGCAGCTGGGGTGCATCAGGGCTCATGCACTGAGGGAAGGCTTTGATGTTGCTCCAGTGATACTGTTGATAACACCTGATTGTTTTCCATCTAGATCTTCTCAGAAATTGATCTTGATCGAACACATGTTAGGCCCTGTAAAACTAGACAAAAGCTCCTCCAGTGGGGCTAAAACAGCAGTTGCACAGCTTTGGGTTTGTTTTCTTTAATAAACTATTTTTCCTTTTTTCTCTCTTTCACTGGGGGCTGGGAGAAGCAGCAGATGTGGGGAAAGACAGCTTGTGCTGAGAAAGGAACTGATCACGTTCCTGCTGATTAGAACTGCAATAAAGAGAGGAGTTTTTGCCTTTGAGTAGGAGCTCTGGTATTACCATGAGAAAACTGCAGCTGAGCAGTGTTCAGTGGCCAGATTTCAGTTCCAATATCTTTTGCAGTAAAAGGGCTCTTTTACCAACCTGTTCCCTTGTTCCTTAAAGAGCTGTCTCCCTAATGATTCAGGCCTTGTGCCCTGGCAATATGGGAAGAGAATGAAGATTTCCATTTTGAGCAGATGCCCTGAAGTTCTGACACTGCATGGATTTCAGCAGGTACAGGTTTTCTTGAATTCTGGGAAACAAAACAGGACACCCATTTTTGTCAAAGGAAGATGGGCATTTGTCCCTCAGCTTTAATAACTGCAATAGCCAGAGGCTGTTTTTCCAGCTTCTATCAGTGCTGAATCTGATCTTGGAGTAAAATGTGCCTGTGTAAAAACAGCTGGAGTCAAATTGCTGGATCTTTCTGTCTTTTTTATTTTGCTCTTTACCTTGAGACATTTTTGAGGTGACAACATTTACACAAGAAGAACCATGGAATTTCAGAGTCATTTCTCCAGAATGAAACCCACATACTTTCGGTGTGAGTGTATTCTCATATATGTGCTAGTCTCTGTTTCCTTTATCCTTCGTGATGAAAGAGTGGGAAAGGTCACTTGCAGGGGGATTTGGTGGGGAGAAGGGGGCCAAGCCTGCCCCAGATAGGCAGAATGATTTAGTGGTTCTCGTAAGGTCTGTGAGAGTGGATGTCTTGCTACCAAACCCAAAGGGAGGATGAAATTCTCTCCTGAGCAGAGGGTGAGCACGGAGAGCATTTGCCACTGAAAAGGGCTGGGTTGAGCCAGAAGTGATCTGTAGGCCCTGCTACCAAAGGGTGGATGATTCCTATGGAATGGTACTGCTCAGGATAATTAGAAGTGGCAGTGCTGGTCCTGGCTGGCTTTCATCTCCCCAGGCAGCTCAGGACATGCACAGCCTCAAACCCTGCAGAGGTTCAGTTGACTTGAGCTGGCGCTGCCGAAACCAACAGCAAAGCTCCCATCTTGGCTTTCCTTGCAGCAGCATCAACATCTGCAGGAGCCCCCTGGGATAGGAACTGCAGTAAAGGCTGCATTAGTGGGAATTTCTCCTGCATTTGTGAAAGGCAAATACTGACACCACAGTGTGAGGCTAGTGCTAAAGTTTCCCGTTTGTTGTTCTGACCAGAAATTCACATTAGTTTTGAAGTGCATGGGAAGACTGCAATATGGGAAGGCAAAGAGTGTTGTGCTCTGTTAATTTTTTAGCATGCAGTAAGGCCTGAATATGTGACTTCAGCTTTTTTCCCCTGGTGGAGTTTGCCTTGGCTTGGTGACTGGACCACTTACTCTTCTCTTCTCTGCAAGTCCGGGTTCTAACACTCTGACAAATGCATCTTAAATATTTGAGGCCCTTGAAGTTTTTCTTAGATTTAAGTGTGGTGACACAAATTATGTAAAAGCTTTTGCTACATAATTATTCGAGCCTTAACATCTTTAAGTGTTTTCTGATGTTCTGCAGCTCAGTATGAGACTTGGTTTTTTTTTTTTTTTTTCATGATCTGCTTTTGTGGTGATCTTGACATCCTCTGCTTGCTTGATGAAACAAATCTGGAGGCAAAAAAGAATCTTTACAGAAAACATCTTTGGTTCCCTTAATGACGATGATTTAAATACCACTGATAATTAGATTCTAAGTGACTCAGAGCAGATTTTCAAAAGGCCAGCGGCCTAATGATTGAATGTCTGTTCCTATTGAAATAATTCTCAAAAATGTGCTGCTTAGTAAGAGATTATGAGAAAGAATCTGAAACTTTTTAAATAAATTTTGGGACTTGGTCCAGTCTGAGCACGTACCCAAATACAGCTGATGTAGCAGTGCCTTTGCAGTAGTGCTCTGACAGATGAATAACACAGCTGGGACTGCAGCCTGGCTGTGAGCAGGTGACAGTGAAGGTGGTGTGACCCCCTGGTCAACCAGACCAAGGAGAGAAGCGGGTGATCCTAACTACTGGGACATTTTCATTCCCAGTTCTCTCTCTTCTGCTGCAGCAGCATTTTATTGAGAAATAATTGCTGCTGAAACCAGATGAGACTGTAAAGCCCCATCTAGGAGGAAAAGAAGGAAAATAATTCCATTTTGAGTTCTTGCATGCCATGAGTGTCATACAATTGGAGAGAGTGGGTGAGACTCAGTACAGCTTTTCCTAATGCCGTGGGTCATGTAACTGAGGTACTCAATGGCCTGGCCAGCTATAATGGGAAGAAAAATATTATGAGATTCTTAGCTCATCTTACCCCCCAGTTGAGAATAAAGTCCCTTTCTTTACAGATGAGCAAACCCCAGTCCAAAACAGGGAATGCATTTCTGCGTAAATGTGGCCTAATGGATAAGAGAATGTAACATTTTATGTGTGAATCAGCGTTCTGGCTCCCAAAAGGTTATTCAGCTAGTCTAAAATATAATATGCTTGGAACAATGACAGCACCCCTTCTGTTATATTGTAGATACTTTTGCTGTATTTTGTTAAGGATCAGTGAAAAATGAAACATTACTCCTTAATCCCTGAAGAGCCGTCTAACAGAGCAGTTGAAATGCACAAGGAATAGCTATGAAGAAGAAAATAATGGACTGGCTGTTTAATCCAACAGAAAGTCTTAGGTGGCAACTCCTGTTTTGCTATGAATAGCAATTTCTCTGTAGACATTTTATTTTGTGTTGATCGAGGGCAGTAAAACAGCAAAACTTTGTACATGGCCAGAAGTCAAACTGATGGTTAGTTGTGTACACAAACAGAAAGGGTTTGCTTTCTACCTCTGCCCTCGTAAATCATGAAGTGTTTGCATTGAGAAGATGAGCCCTGGTGCATGCAAGCAGAAGACCTGTATTTCTGGAGGCCATCCCAACAGAAGGGAAAAGGCACCATCAGTGCAGGGATCACAGACATCTCTTGTACTTTTCTTTTGGCTTTGTTGGCAAGGAGCTAAGCAGGTACCACGGGCCTGTTGGCCCTTACAGCGTGCCCATCTAACACCTGGGGAGAAAGGTTCAAATCTGCATAAAGCAATGGGGTAGACAGTTCCTGCTGGGATTATCTTGGGAATTGGTGGGTCTGGTTCTCCATGGGGCTCTGAAAATTGTACTCTTGCCAGCAAAGAAGGCAAAAAGGCTTCTTTCAAAAAGTGCTGAGATCTGCAATGCACCCTGAGGTATTCACAAGAGGCATTGCATTTCAGGAATACATTAGAATCATAAGATCTAGTTATTTATTTCTCCCCAATCCCCCAGCAGCAGCCTTCCTAAATAACTTCTGTGCTTAAAATTCATATCATTAGCCCTTATGTAGGATTGTTTTAAGGCACTGTTATGCCCTTTGCTGCTTCCACAGTTGCCAGACCTTGGGACAGAGGGCGATGCAGACATTAAATGCTGGCTCGTTGTTCCTCTGGGGAGAAGCTAAGGGCTACTCAGAGCCACTGCTAATGCAGATCAGTGTGCAGAGGAGCTGTCACCAGCTTAATAAATTGACTAATCCTGCCTCCCTTTTGGCTTGGCAGGACTGGGATGTGGAGAACTGTGCATCCAAACTGTGCCTAAAAGTTAATTTTGAGTCTGGGCCAGATAGTTAGCATTCAAGAAGTGATACCTGACTCACAAACTAAGGGTCTCACATGTTGTTCTGCCACTTTTTACCAATATTGTGGGTCTCATTAAAAGGTAAACCAATATCAACCCATGTTATTGACTTGACTGTGGTGTACCCTAAATTTAGAGCAGATGCCACAGTACGGTATTTGTACTGTATCCTGGCCAATGTTTACTTCTAATGATGCCATCTGTGCTTCAGTGTTGCTCTCTTCCAAATGCTTTTAAAATGGGTAAAAGCAGTTCAAAGTAGGGAACTGATAGTTGAAAATGGTTGTAACATATTTGACATACTGGCTATTACCAAGGTGTGTGCAGAGTTGTTTAACCCAAGACAAGAAACTGTAGAGAATTAACTCTGGCAAGCAGGTAACAAAAAAAAGTAATCAACAGTAGGTTTTTGCTTTTAAACAGAAAAGGAAAACCACAAAACCTTCCTGTGCCAAATGGAATAAAAAGATCATTGCAAAACGATCAATCACAAAAAGGGGATGCTTGGAAAGGACTCCAGACACCTCAGAGGGGAGAGAGAGCTCCACATTTTGGACCCCAGTATGTAAAGACATTCTAGCTGAATGCATCGTTTAAGGAATCATCCTCTCAGTCAGGCAGCATCTGTCAGGCTGGGGATGGTGCTGCTGTTTTAGCAAAGCAGTGCTTGAACACTGGAGGGCAGATGGACCTTGCAGCTTTAGGATTTGGGGCAAGCAGCTCTAAAGATGTTAAAGGATTGTCTCCATGTAATACCTCTGGGGAAAAAATGCAGTCCCCCATGTCACCCTAGGTGTTCTTCTAAGTCCATTCTCTCTTTAGCTGAGTTGAGAGAGTGGCCAGCAGGTGAAAAGATGACCGAGCCTCTTCTAGTTCCCACAGCACAAAGTTTGTCTGCACTAATTGTTGTTGTGATAATTACTCTCTTGCTGAGTCTATAATGAATCTCTTGCTGAACTTTATGTATGATGTTGATTTATATCCTGCAGCTTTTTAATGCTTCGAACCGAAGCTACTGACAGATTGGGAAATGTGAGTTTGTGTATAATATCATGCAAGCGTAAGCTCTTTTGGTTTTGAAATTGTCCAGCACTGATTAAATTATTGTGACTTTTCAGATGAATAATAAGTAAGCAAGATGAATAATAAGTAAGCAAACTGATCGTTTTAGAAAAAGCAAGAACGCTAGAGAGGAAACATCTCCAGAGGCTTGTCCAGCTGCCTGTTCAAACTTTCAATGGTCCATAGAAACTGCAAATAATACCTAAGACTGATACTTTTTGCAGGCCCTGAATGCATCCCATGAGCTGCTTTCCAGAAGTGAGAATGTTACACTGACAGGATCCTGATACAAATACAGAGTTACAGTGGGCCAGCACTGGACAATTCTTCAGCTTTTTTTTTGCTTTTTCTTGGCTTTTATAGGTGGTCTAGATCTACACTTAATGTGAGCAGTTATGATGTTTTGTCTTGTAGATCTTAACATAGGTGGGAAGACCAAAGAAAAAGGATTCCAATGCTTGCCAGCAAATTAGAAATGCATAAAGAACTTATCATTGAAAAACAGGCATGTACTAAAGAAACAGGGATGTAAAATGCTAATCCAAGATCTGATCAGGAATGTGCTCAGCTGGTTAACCAGAAATACACTTCTAAGTTGTTGTTGTTATTAGTCTCCTGAGTGGAGTGCATAACTGCAAGTTTTGAAACTAGGAAAAGAAAGAAAATCATTCTTCTTTCTGCAAATAATACTTCTCTGATCTGCTGTGCTCTGCTAGACCTGGTTTTAAATGGAATAGAAGGACTGTGCACCTTGCACAAGCAAACCCTTTAGTGCCACATGTTACACAGAAAAAAAATGTGACCTGCAGGGGTATTTAGATCATGGCCACAAAGTCTCACTGTTGAGATGATGTTCATAGAATAGCAAATTCCCTTGCTTTATTTCCAAGATGAATTGCTTTGGCACGGCTGGTGTGCTCCTATGCAAAAAAAAAAAAAAGTTCAAGTGTCACTATTCTGTTCTTAACAGCTTTTTCTCAAGAAGCTTTCATCTCCTGTAGTTGTTTATAAGGAGAATCTCTCAAAAAACAGAATGAAATATCTTTTTGCTTCTTACTGTTGTCTTCTAATATTGACCTATTTGTTGTGCCAATGTTTTTGTTGATGCTGCACACAGGGAGGTTCAGTGACCCACTGTGGTCCCTTCCAACCTTACCCATTCTGTGGAATGCTTGAATCTCCATGTGGAACAATATGTAATCCTCAGCACCTGGCTAAAGCTCACTTAAAATGTTTTTGAGATGCAGTTGAGCTGACAAGCTGTGACCCTGTGAAATGTTAAATTGTACTATGCTCTGCTAGGAAATGGAAATTAGTGGAATTGATCGACTTTAGAGAGGATATGGGATACTACCACTGAGTGAGCATTTCTGTTGCCTGATCTCCTGTTAGTGGTGAAATAAAAGCTGCTGCTTGATCAGGAATGTGCAGGAGGTCAGCAGATCCCATGTAGCTACTGCTGGTAGGCTGAACAGTTGGTGATGGGGAGAAGTGAGCTTGAGAAAACCCCTGGCTGCTTTCCTGAGAATTTAGACAACTGAGTTGCTGCAGCCTTGCTCAAGGCTGGCTGTGCATCAGGTGAAATGGGTGAAAAATTGCTTCTTCAAGTTACTGCCAAGAAACTACACTTTGCATGGCTCCCTGCTTCTTTCTGGATCAGGAAAATGTGAACTAGATTTGACTGAACTTTGCTGGTGATATTTAAATCGTGAAGTGTCTCATTAGATGCAGTGGGCAATGAGACTGATGGGAATTTTCCTCTGAGAGGGGCCTGAGGCTCTCAAAACCAAGGGACTCTTGGCAGGACATCCAGTGCATGGCTTCACAGGCTTTTGTATTTCTTAAAAGCTAATGAAAGAAATGAGCCTAGAAACAGCCTCGAGGACCCTGTCACTTAACTGGATTTAATTTGCCAGGCAATAAAGTGAGAAGTGTTGACCCTGGGTCCACATGTAAGGAAGGACTTTGGTGGGGTGAGGGCACAAAGAGGGCTCAGCCCAGGTGATTTGGCTGTGGGCAGGACTCAGCTGCTGGAGGTTGTATGCAAATGCAGCGCTGGTGGCCAGCGGGGATGGAGCGATGAGTGTGCTTCCCATTAGCGTCTGTTGTTACACAAGAACACAAATTACTCCTTTGACAAATGACATGGGTCCCCTGCCAACGACAAGTTTTGTTCTGTGTCAAAACTGAGACATTATGCATTTTTTTTCCTCATATGTAAAAAATTATATTTCCGGATTTTTCTTTGCTACAAGGTCATTTTCACTCCTGGATTTTGGCATGGAAGACCCTGTAAGACTGGCCAGCTAAAACAAGACCTTATTTATACAGGGGACTTGTTTATCTGTGGCTCCTTTGGGGAGGTTGTGATGGCCCAATGAAGATCTTTTTCCAAGACTTCTGCAGTCCAGCCTATCATCCATGATCTAAAAAACAAAAAATGAATAGCAAGATGAGGTAAATCACCTCTGATACCAAGATCTATGAGTGAAGCTGTCAGTTTATAAAGGTGCAGAAAGATCTCATGACAATGACTGATAAAGTGATGTTAAATAAAAGTAAGTTCTCTGCTACTGGCTGCTATCCTCCAGCCTATTCCAAACAGGTCTTTTTCCTTCCCTCAACAGCTGGTTCTGAAGAAAAGACATTGATAAAGTCTTTTAGCATCTATAGCACCCAGTTCACTGTGGTCTTGGAGTAAATTTTCCTAGACCCTGCTCTTTTAGTGGAGTGTGAGAAGGCCTCTCCAGGCTGGAATCTGGCAGCAAAACCTCCATCAGTCCTCTAACATGGAGTGTTATCAGCTGCCCTGTGAGCCAGGTCACGTGCCTTCCCACAGGCTGTAAGGGGTGATATTTGCTGTGGCTTGAAATGCAACTTGTGGGGAGCTGTGGTTGATATCTCAGTACCATCATCTTGTTGGTGTTGCTGAGGCCAGTGTCAGGGTGGAAAAGGTGGGGCCAGCTAATTATGGCTTTTCCAGAGGTAATGCAGTTAATGCTAGCATTGGAAAGGGGAGGAGATGGGAGTGTTTGGCAGCACTGCTGGTTTTGAGGATTGTGCTGCCTGTCCTGCCACCACTGGCTGCTGTGTTTTGGACAAATGCATGTTTCTGTTTGCAGTTCAGGGGCTGCTGTGTGGCTAAAGAGAGCTCCTGAGGCCTGAAACACGAGCCACGGTGTTGGTGTGCTGCTTTGCGTGCAGCCTAACCTTGGTGTGAATTGTGTGTGCAATGTTGTGTCTTGTTTTGGTTTTCTGCCTTCCTCAGTTGGTACCAGGATGTTCAGGATGTTTAAGTAGCATCAAATGTAGTTTTTGGTGCTAGAGCCTTGTCTCACTGCAGATTCTGCTAATGTCACTTTCTCTTGCTGATTGCTGTTGAGACTTCTGACCAGCTGCTGATAGACACAAATCTCTGCATGATTTGTTACAATGGCTGGACTTAATTCAGAGCAGAAATAGATCTCAAAGAATTGTTGTTTCCCCTTGCTCCTAGCGAAGCGTGCGTGGAGCGTCCAATGCCCACGAGCACGTATGGCTGCTCAGCAAACAGCATCCTGCTCAGAGCCATCCTCCTCGCCATTGATCCCAAATTCTGTGGCTGCTGCTACTGTGGTATGTTTCCTCCCCACCCCACCCACTCCAGGCTGCTGCTGGTGGTCTCCAGCTCCATCCTTCCTTCATCAAAGACCAAAATGTCCGTGTTGCAGATGGTGTTAATAATAACAATTGTGTCTCCAACAGTGCTAATGGCCGTGGGCTTCCTTTTATCCATCTCAAATGTTTGAAATCCTCTTCTAGCACCGACCACCCTTTTTTCAGGCGGCTCAGTGGGGTGGTTTTGGCTTCTGGCAGGAATACCAGCAGGCTTAGTGATGATGAAACAGAATCTTGATTGCAGGACTGGGCGGGTTCCCTCTTCTCACTCCCTTCTTGCTGCAAGCTGTGGAGTGAGATAGCAGCTGAGGCAAGGTCTTGAACTGGGGGGTCAGGAGCAGCCTGTTGACCACTTTTGCCCATCCAATATGAGCTCAAAAAAAGTATGTATTTCTAGGCTTTTTACGTGCTACAGGGATACCCCTGAAAATGAATAGAAACTTGAAAAATTCAGCCTTTTTCAAGTGAAGGTCACATCTTGATTTAGGAACAAACTTCCACTTTCATCCCTTTTTACTGTTTTTCTGTTTCTCTGACCTTTTCAATCTCTCTAAAACACATCCTTTCTTTTTCCAATGTGTGAGAGTAAGACTGGAAGGATGAGAAAAGTTGCTGGCTCTTTCAGGAACAGCAGCAGGTTTTTAAAGGATAAAACTGCTGCCATAAAAAAGGTCAATACCCTTAAAATCTCTGAATATTCCAGCTAAATCAATAAATGTGACATTCCTCTGGTTTGTGTCTGACTCAGTGTGCAGCACTATGAGGCCTTCCTTTGGGCAATATTTTCAGCCTCCTGAGCCATTATGGGAAAACATGAGATAGTTCTTGGAGTTGTCTCATAGAAAACTGGGCCAGGAGTCAGCTGATCAAGATCTTAATTTAGGCTTTTCCTCTGCTCTGCTTCGTGTTCATATGGATAATTTTCTTTCTATTCTTTTCCTCACCTCCTGAATCATGTCTGGTTTCATAGTCTCTGATCTGCTCTGATTTATTTTCTTGAGCTGCTATGGTGGATGCAGCCAACTGGCCAGGATATGCAGGTTTTCAGGTGGTACCAAGGTGATATCACTGACCAAATAAGAATAACTTAAATGTACAATGCCCAAACCATACTGAAAAAAAAAAAAACAAAAACCCCAAAACCCTGCCAAACAAACCCTGTCACATTCTGATTTTCAAAATATCATGTCCCTGGTGAAGATTTTATGAGACTTATTTATGTCTTATTTGAGAGGGAAGATTTATTATAATTAGGTAAGAGAAATACTATTTCAGTGTTTCTGCAGACTTGGAAACTGCTGAAAGTTAAGCATGACAGGTCCCAGCCTTAAAGAGGACTTGGATTTAAAAACGTATTCAGAAAGGTGCCTCATTAATTTTGTTTAATCTGGGCTCTACATTGCATTTAAAGGTGTGTTTTCTTAGTGACCTTTTTGTTTAATTGGAAAATAGGTTTCAAATTACATCTTCTGAATTTTGATTGTAATGTCAACCTCAATTTGAAATAATTGCAAATTGAGAAAGAATGGGTTGTCTGTTTTGAACCACAAACTACAGAGAGAAAGAGTAGTAATAATGTATTCAGTATTCATTGCTGACCCCAAAACTTCATACAATCAATAAATATTATGGTCAAGGTCATTTTTACAGTGGCTTAAGTAAAGCAAAGTCTCCTAGGAGAGGAGTGGGAGGAGAGGTGGCATAAGGCAGAACATACAGGTCATGATGGGTTAAAGCAAAGTGTTCAGGGGCATTCAAAGCAGTTCTTTTCTTATTTGATGTGTGCAGTGATGCTCATTGCAATCCACAGTGTCATTCCCCAGGAAGCTGGGAGGTAAGGGAGAGGGTGGACAGAGTCACAGAGAGCATGGAGAGAGCCCATGTAAATATTTGTGCAAACAAAGTTCTTGCTGCAGTGCTTATCTGGCCTGCAAAGCCCTTGCAACCTTTCTCCATGACCTTCTAGTACTGTTCTTTTGCCTGAAATCTTCCCATCCAGCACACATTGCTTGGTATTTTGGCCTGTAGGCTCAAGCCATGTGAGGAATGGAGTTTCCTGACTGAGGATTCCAACCCCGTCTCTTTAGGGAGGAAGATTGAGTGCTAAACTGCTGTCCCTCCATGGGGGCTTTACTGGAGCTGTGAATTTCCATGCTCCAGAGTACCAGGCTTCATGGGATTCCAGATTCATCTGTTAGAAAAAGCAAATGACCCTGATTTGAACTTCCTCCAAGCCTTCCCCTTGTTGCTCGAAAGCCTTTATTCCAGCCAACTGAGCAACAGTTCAATCCCACCCCTTCTCCCTCAACCACACTTTGGCCTCTGGAAACTCTTGTGTGTCTCATTAGATACAAGTGCACGTTCCATATCTTGAACCAAGTCTGGCTGCTCCTGGCATTTCTAGCAGAAGGAATTCTGGACTGGTGTGGGAAGGGTTGCCCAAGTTTTGCTGCTGCTGAAGAAGGGATGCCCCAAGAGCTGCATCGTGAGCAAATATTTCACAGCAAAGATGTGGAGTTTCTGGAGCCAGATGGCAAAGAGTGCCATCTCTGCACAGTTTGCCTGGGAGACAAAATAATGGAGGCATTCCTGTTACCTCCCTTGGATATACAGATTTAACAGAAGAAATAGTGCCATTTCTCAGACTGCTCCCCCATCTTTTGGTGGGCATTGGCTTTGCTTCTATTCTCATTTAGGGGTGTTTTTCAATGGTTTTTGTGGTCCCCAAAAATCTTTCATTCTGGCTCTTCACCCGCTGCTGTCGGTTTAATCTTCCTTGATGTGAGTCAAGAAAGGGGCTACCCTTTAAGTGAACAATGTTCCCATTTCCTTCACAGCTTCCCCCAAAGTATACTGGGACATGAACATCTCCTTTCCTGAATGAGTATCTGGGTCTTTCCTCGCCTTTCTTTCTTTGGGAATCCTAACACTAGGCACCTCAATTGATCCCTTTTCAATCAGCACCACGCCCTGTGGTTCTGATTCCATCAAACCACAGTTTGATACCAGTTCTATCACAAATGGCTTTTGCATGAAGACATTACAGTGACAGGGTGGGAGTCTACCCAGACCTTTATTTTATTATGTCTTGCAAAATCTCTGATAACTGGAAAATGGAGAATCTCTGACTCCATTGTGAAACTGCATAAATTCAGAACTTAATGAATTGTAATTAGCAGCGTCATAATGGGCTCCATATGCTAGTAAGTCATTTAGGAAGAAATACAGTTGTTTGCCATCCTGCACAGCACTGACAAATTAGGATTCAAACCATACGAGGCTGTGTCTTTCCCAGATCTCTTATACAATGTGTTTGTCAAGAATGTACTCGTATGAAATGATGTACAAAGCAGGATGCATGGAACAATCCTCTCTTGTTTCCATGTTGCCTCTTTGTATGTGAGGGAATCAAGGATGTGCATTCCTGGCTCTGTGGTGCAGGAGGTTCCAACCATCTTGAGGCTTGGATAAAGGAGTGCTCAGGCTATAGGTTACCTTCTATATTTCAGTACATCCTGCACTTGGAAAATAACTACTTCCCAGGGAGAGAAGTATTGTCTAATAGATCTGGTTGTCATGCCTGAAGGTGCTGTATAAATGACAAAAAGACATATGTTTGTATAATCTTCATTACTTTTAACACGGCTCAATATAATTTCACAAAATGTTTCATTTATTTTTATTTCAAAGATTGTGACAGTTAGGATTTTGAAGTACAAGTTGCCATCTGCAATCAATTTATGATCTCTCCCTAGTGCAATTGTGGAAAAAAAAAAAAAAAAAAGAAGAGGGGAAAAAAAGAGAATTATTTGGAGTAAAAAGCATTGAAAAACAAGTAGAGTGGAGTAATAGCACATCTGTTTTCATAAGAAATCATGGAACCTGGACTTTTTTCAGTGTGGTATTTTACTACCACATGGCTTTAATCCTACATCTGGGCCTGTTGTTTTATGAAATATTTCCCACAGATGATGTCAATTATAATTTTTGTCCCGCTCGTCAATTTACGGACTTTTGGAATAAGACAAAATGAAACAACCAGAAAAAGAACAACTTATGTGGTCTACTCTCTGACAAAATTATAGCTGTGTGATACACTTCTAAAATCAATAACTCTGTTAATGATTAGCAGAAAACATTGCTTAGTTTATGAGCAGAGATGTGGCCCACACTCACCAGATGTTTGGCTCTGAGTTGCATTCTTGTTTGCTGTGTATTTACCAGCAGATGTTCAGCAGTTTATTTAATACCTCTTGTATGAGCCAGTAGTAGGTCTAAGTCTGTGTGACATTTATAAGCCATCTGCCAGCAATACAGGTGGAATGCTTTTATGATTTCTCTCTTTTTTCCAGTGATGATCTATCAGTGAAACCGTAGATAAGTCTTTATGGATTTATATAGCTATTAGGAAATAGAATCCTTATCTTTGTAGGAAGACCCTAAAATGCATTCCTCAGCAGATGCCTTTTCAGCTAGTCTTTAATTATTATTTTTATACTTAATCTGCAGTAGTATATGAAAGATCTGCTGAAACTTTCCTCCTCAGAGATATTTGACCTCTTTTTAAATTAAGCCCCTCATTCAGGTATGAATGCTCTGAAGGCTTATGCTCGTTGGAGCTGGAATCTTTTTTGAATTGGCCTTTGAAAGCAAAGTAAAGATCCAGCTTGTGTTCCTAGCTTTCCCAGAGGTGAGGAGTATTTCAGTTTAGGGTTTACAATGAACTAGACTCAAATTGTTTCAATGCAAGGGCATGCAAAAATTCCAGTGCTGGTTTTAGTTGGAAATGCTCACGGGGTCTGATCCAAATCCTATTGAAGTGAAAGACTCTTGCTGACCTCAGTGGGCTTTGGATCAGGTCCATGGAAAAATGTTTCTATGAAAAGAATGCATTTACTATGGCCCTGATTCAGCAAGGTATTTGAGCATGCACACAGAGTTTCTGCATGTGCATGGTCCTGTTGGTACACACGTGGTTATTGTTATCAAAGGTTTGCATTGCTCCTTGAATGGCCATCAAGAACCTTCATTGTGTCACACTTGGGTTAAGATTCTTTTCCCTGGTAGGAGCAGAGGTCAAGAGGTTTAGTCCCCAAGCTCTGCAGAGCTTTGGAAATCTGCTCTCTGTAAGTGAAATCTGTGCAAAATCTTGTATTCCTGGCTCAAGGCTGTCCTGACTGCTTCTCCAGAAGCCTAGCTGGAGTGGTTAATAGGATATTTTCCTGCTTTGAAGGGCATATTGGACCAGATTGTACTTCAAGAAGTCCCCTGGGAGAGAGGATCAAGGAAGTACAGCTGGGCAACTGCAGATACGAAAGATAACCAAGGCTAAAGCCACCAATAAACTGCAGAATCTTACCACAAATTATATCAGCACATGAATTTAATTTCTAGATGGTTCATTAATGTAATTTGGATACATACATGCTCCTCCTGGGTGTTTGCCACAGTATCTAAACTGGTACATAAGGAATTACTTTGGTAGTGAGTTACAAAAATGTTTATTGCTCTATTAGAGGAATAAATATCAGAAGTAGAGGAGTAATATGGGCAACAGGCAGAAATACAGTAGCCATTCCAAAGTATATGGTAATTGGAACAGTCAGTGAAGTTGCCACTGGCTGGTGCATATTCTGGCTCTGGGCAGTGTTGCAGTGTTGTCTGGATTTGGTTCCTTTCCTTGTCCTTAGTCCCTTTGTGCCAGCCCTGCTCAACCCTAAATCAGTCTGGTTGGAAATTCAAGTATTCCTTTCCAATAAATAATCTGAGGTTAGTAGAAACCAAATGCTGGAGGTGGGAAGAGTGTGATCTGTGAAAATAATGCTGAGATATTTCTTTGCTTGTTCTAGTTGAAAGTGTCAGTCAATTAGTTTCCACTGTAGTGAACATACAAACTTTGTCAACCTCTGGTCTCAGTTCAGTTCTGTGACAAGTGTGACCTGTGGATGTATATAAGGGTTTATAGCAGCAGTGCTTTTGTTTCTCTGTGCTGCACCAAGACTTGCAAGAGAGCTTGGTTTGTTGATATTTAGAATTAGATCTAATGGCTGGTCAAAGTCAGGCTGCTTCAGCCTGGGGCGAAGGTGAAATTTTGTAACAGTGATGTAACTCCAGCCCTGGAATTAAGAAAAGAAAAAAAAAATTAGAAAATCATTTTATCAGCACTTAAGGTCCTCAGAGTGAGATTGAGGACTTGATCCACTTTCTTGCAGACAGAAAATCTCCAAGGTGCTTAAAAGCCAAGGTCTGAGAGAGATGTGACTGAGGCTGCTCAGAAATAGCAGTGCAGGTACTTGTGTCCTTCTGGAGGAGCCAGCAGATGAGACTCCTCCCATCTCCCTTGCCCAGCACCCAAATTAACCCTAAATATCATGCAACAAAAGCAAACTCAACATGTCTGCCTGAAGGATACTGGAGCTGTAATCTGGCTACAGAGAAAAGCTATTTGGGATGTGGTGGTATCCATTCCCTTCTTGGGACAACAGGAAGGTCCCTACTGGTTTCAGTGCATTCCCAACCCTTTTTAAAAGGAATGCTGTGAATCTCATGTTTCAGGGTTTCAGCCTGCAGGACTTGGGAAGGATTTATTGTTTGCTTTCCTCTAAGGCACCAGATTTTTCCCAGCTGGAGACATGACACTGGAGGTAGGCCAGTGCTTGGACGTGGTACTTGAAATCCTCTTTTTGCAGAGGACTGGCTGGTCAAACTGATTTGATTAGCAGATTCAGGAAGAAATTTTGTTCTGCATCACTTGGTAAGGGCCAGAACCATAACAAGGCCTTTGGGTTGGAAAGGCAAAGCAGAGAAAGCCCCATGATGTGGCAACTTGAAGGAAAAGCAGCTGAGCCTGTGGACAAAAGTTCTCAGTAGTAGACAGGACTTCAAGGAGAGATGCTCAAATCCATCCCAGCTGTGAGTTCAGTAAGCTGTCTGTCAGCCCTCTCCCTTCTCTGTCCCTAGGAAGGGAGCAAAGTTGGGCTTCACTTGGAGTCCAAGGGATGGTTTTGTCCCACTAAAATTAGTGACTCACAGAAGGCATTTCCCTCAGAGAGCTTTGCAACCTTTGGATACCCAAGGTTCTGCTGCCTGGTTTTCCTGCTGCTCCATAAGTGCTTGTTCCTCTTCCTTCTCAGGGGATCACACCTCCTGCAGCTTGCCAGGCAGTGGTGTGAAGAAGCAAGGGTCTCATCAAAGATGTAAATTCATCCTTTACATCCAAAAGCAACCCTGGGATGCTTTAAGTTCTGCTGGCAATTTCGTGTGCCACAAAATAAAGCCAGGCTGGCGTTTCCCTAACTCAAAAAGCCACTGCTTCTCAAAGGCACTGACTCAGTGCCTTGTGAGATGCATGTTGCCAGCCCAGATTGCTGTAAAAGCCTGCAGGATTGGGGTGTTCATTTCAAAACCCCACAGAAATGGGATGCCTGGGTCTTCTAGAAAGCCTTGGAAGTCTGGCTACTATAGCTAACAGCACTCAGGCTGTATGGGAATCTGGAATAATGCTCAACAGCAGGATCTGTTCAACCAGCTGAAACAAAATAGCTGTCCTGAAACTGCCTGTTGACAGAAATCACAGGTTTTCAATTAAGCTTACCTTGAAAAAGGGCTTGCTTTCCAGGGAAACCTTTTTCTTGAAACCTTTCTTCAAAACCAAAATGTTTCCATCTGTATAATCTGAAGGGGTAGTGTGGGAATTTGCTGGTATTCTTCAGCCTCAGGTCCCCATTCATTTCTCTAGTGTATGCCCCACCAGGAATTAGGAACTACAACTTCAGTGATGCAGCAGCTTTCATCTGGAAAAAGGGAAATCAGCTGTATCATGGGGCATAAAGGGAAATGAGAGCATGAGATCTGGAATTCCATCTCTCAGGACACCATGCAGTAGCATTTCCTAATGGAAATATTTTAGGTTTTGGTTGAAATATTTTGGTATTTGAGTTTCAGCCAAAAAATTGAAATTTTTTCCTTTGAAAAATTGAGATGAAAACTATTATGTATTTCCACTGAAGTTTTGCCCAGGAAAAATCAAGCACTTTCCAGGCAGTTCTACAGAAGATCACATTTTTTTCACCATTTAAGCAGCTGTTAGAGTATTAAGATGGATGCTAAAGGCAAGAAAAATAATTGAAAAGGCAGTCCATCAAAAAACAATGAGGGCCAAATTTTTTTAGAGCAGCGCTTCAGCTGTGGCAGTGAATTGTGTGAATAAATGTGCCTCTTAAGGATGAAACTCTGCAGGAGAGGTTATGAAGGCTTGTCTGCTTTTTCCATTCTGTATATGCTGCTGTTTGTCCTTGGTCTGTGTCAAGGTACATGCAGCACTTCAGAGAAACCTGGGCCTGGAAAATGTTTATGGGAATGTGGGCTGTCTTCTGGAGTACTTCCTGCATCCCTCTTACCATTGCCAGCTACAGAAAAGAGGAGCTCAGGGGATCAAACTCTGACAGCACACTTGCAATTTTTACTTTATCAGGAGATGCATCTGGCTGTTTAGAATATCAACAGATTGGCGTGGCTGTTTTTTTCCTCTGTGGGTGCTTTGTAGCTTTGAGTGCCAGTCAAATACCTGTTGGAATAGGTGAGTGGAATAAAGCCTAAATACAACATCCCTCCCTGCTTTCCTGTATGAGTCAATTACTAACAGAAGAGAGAGTGAGTGACCCACCCAGGACTTTCACAGGGTACAGAAATTATACAGTGATCCCCACAGTGTGATTTGAGTTGCTCAGTGATTCCCCCTGCTCTCTGTCACACCCTGCACTGTGACATCTACCCCTGACAAAGAAACCAAACCTTTTTTTACATGGCAGAATGACACTTGCCTTTGGTTTTAAATGTTTCCTTTATGTAGTGTAGAAACATCACCTGGGAAGTAGAAAAGCTCTGAGATTCCACTAAAGGGTTAAAATAGCTATACCTGTGCCCTACAGCCATGTTAAATCACCAGCTCTATCCCAAGCTCAAATCAAATAATTTACAGTGATTTACCCTCTAAAGGATCCCAGTTTGCTGTCTGCTTCACCAAACTTCTTGCATGATCTCTTTTTTTAACTGCAAGTGGCTGACAGGTATATCCTGACAACCTGTGCTGTGGATCTGCTGGAGGAATTCAGCAGATATTACAAATAGTGTGATAGTATTTGTGGGTTGTAAATTTATTTCCTACCTGGACTTCAAATCACAGAATGGTTTGGGCTAGAACAGGCAGTAGAGACCATCTTTTTCCAACTGCCCTGCTGTGTGCAGGGAGAGCTTTTCACTCGACCAGGTTGCTCAAAGCCCCATCCAACTTGGCCTTGAGCACTGCCAGGGATAAGGGCATGCATGTTTTATCTGGGTAACCCTTTCCAATGCCTCACTACCTTCACAGTAAAGAATTTCTTCCTGTTATCTAGTGTAAATCTGCCCCACTTCAGTTTGAATCCATCCTCCCTTGTCCTGTCATTCCAGCCCTTGTGAAAAGTCCCTCTCCAGCTCTCTTGTGGCCCCCTTTGGGTGCTGGAATGCTTCCCCAGAACTTTTTCTTCTCTGGGCTGAACAACCCCAACTCTCTCAGCCTGTCCTTACAGAAGAGGGACACTGATTTTTTTGATTGTTTTGTGCTTTTTTTTTTCTCCTTAAAAATGTGACTTACTGAGCACAGCTAATTGCAGTTGGTGGTAGAGTTCTTGCAAAGGAGAAAGGTCCTGGAGACAATCAGAGCACCAGCAGCAGACTTATCCTCTGATCATTTAGAAATGGCACTGAAGCTGGGAGTGTTTGTAACCCCTGCATCTGAGCACCATTTCAAGCACAGCTTCTCCATCAGCACCGTGCCTTCAAAGCCTGGAACACATGAGAGTCACTGATGGTGAGATGTGATATTGCAAGTGAACTTCTGCTACTATGAGTGACTCAGTGCCACAGAGCAGAGAGCTTTTATTGAAAACTCTCTTTACTACTAAGTGGAGGCACTGCTCCAGATGCCTCTGAGACATTATTTAGACAGAACTCATCATCCACCTCTTGGAATTAATTTGTGGATGAAAATGTAATTATAGCAATGCATTTGTAACTTTTTGTTCTTTTCCCATTAGGACATGAGGAAAATATAGAGTCGGTAATAACTGGATGCCACAGCTTTACCCGGATCATAGCTCCTCTGGGACACTGCTTTGTGCTTCCAAACCAGAGTGCAGCACTGCTGGGCTCACATCTGCATGGAGATACACAGCAGTGCCAGTGTGAGCAAGTTTTGGTGCCTTTCATGCTGTCTGTGATACTCCTTCTGCTCTGATTGCTTTGTTGCTACTTAGTATCACAAAAGTGCCTTTTGCTTTATGACTCTTTTGGCTCCTCCTCACTAATCAAGGCCAAGCTGCTTCTGTTTGCCCTTGTTGCCTTTCCTGGACTCTGTGCTCTTGGGAAAGGTACAGCAGATGTTACAAAAGAGATCAGGATGCCTTAAATCCCCCTTTGGGTAATCTTACAGTAGAATTTTGGAGGGACAAGAAGCCTCTTCATCATCTAAACTTCCAAGTTTAGGATTTAACAAACTGCATCTGTGGTTCTTACCATTTTTCATGCTGTTTTATCCAGTCTTCCAGCAATATACCCTGTCTGTTTCTGAACAGACTTTCTTTTCCTCTGCTTGCTATTCCTGAATATGTTCAATGTTAATTTTCCAGTCATATGAGTTATTCCATTATATGTTATGCCAACTAACCTATAATTTTGATTATGTATTGATGCTTTCAGTTCCTCTTTTTCATTTCCCATAGTACTTGCCTGAACATGCACACGTCAGCAAATCGACCCTCCATTTCCCTTTCTGTCCCTTGTCTAACCCTGTTATCACTACCCACATTCCCTTCCCGAGGGTTAGGCTTTTTTCCAGGTCACCATGTTCTGCCTGGTTGCCCTGACATTACTTCAGCAGTCAGGCATACACACACAACCCCAGCCCAGGCAATCTCTTCTCAGAAGTGCTCAGTAAGCTGGTTTTGTCTGAGCGTTCTTTCCACCCACCAAAGAGTCCGAGAAAGAAAACGGAATTGAGGAATGAGCCAGAGAGCTTAAGAAAAATCATTGGGGTGGGTGGGAAGCTCTAGTTCTTTGTTAGCCAGTGTTTGTGACTTGTTGGGGAGCTGCTGTGTTTAGGCTGAGTTATTGGAGTGCCATAGTGTGTGTCCCACTGCCTCTGTCAAGCAGCTCTAGGAGGTTTTATGGTCTGTCTTGCTCCGAAATTATTGGGAGTGACATAGAACCCCATGAAATGGAGCATTTGCTGGAGGAGCAGCTAATGACATGGGTGGTCTGGGGATTGCTAAAGTGACTTTGAGTCATTTTAATTTTCCCTTTATATCTACCTGTGTGGCCCTACAGGAAGGAGAATAATGAGGGAAGCACTCATTAAATGTGGAAAAGGGATCTAGTTACCCATTTTCAGGTGTGTCGACATGCATAGATCCTGTATGGAAAAGTCAATGTATAAATGAAGGGAAAAATATGTTAAATGTGAAAGTTTGAAGTTCTGCAAGCTTTGCACCTGCCTTGCAATGTGACACGTGACAGGCAAAGAGGGGAAAATTGGCTGATTTATGCCACTTAAAACCAAAAATAGTAGTGGGAATTTTCATACAGCAACAATCCTTGTACTTGTAGCAGGCCTGAAGGGTTTTCTAACTGCTGGGGGACCAGGGCCTTTCAAAAGCAAGAGGTTTCCATGCACTGAATGTGTGCATAATCTACCTCTGTTACTGTGCTGGAGAACTCAGGAGAGCACTGCTGACATTCCTGCACAAGCATCTCGGTGTGGGAGTGCCAGTGCCCTGCTTTCCCTGCTGCCATGTGCTCTGGGGAGCAGTGATGTGACTTGTCCAAGCTGAGGAATGCAGGTGTTGGGAATTCCTCGCTCTGCTGAGGCACCAGCTTGCCCCATTGCCCACCCTCCTGCTCCCTGTCTGCCTGGGATGGATGTGGGGCTGGATTGCTGCCAATGGCCTGCATGCTGCCTGACTCAGCAGCCCCTCCAAAGCTGGCACTGTCATCCACATGCCTTCCTTCATGCTAGGACCTAAAAGAGAAGATATTCTTACTTCTTCTATCTTTATTTTTCTAGCCATGGCTGGTAACAAATGTGTAGCATCTCCCATGTGATGCCCATTCCAGTCCATATACCACTTTTCCCACGTTTTTCACATAGTTTTCACTGCAAGAATATTAACATAGCTATGTTTTATGAGTCCACCTGCACCATCTGTCCCTTTTGAAGCTCCTGTGTACCTCAGTGGTGCAGGATCAGGCACCCTCTGTGAAAACTAGGCTGGCTCCAGCTCTATTACATGGCTCTCTCTGCATGGCAATGCAGCAGCAGGTAACACAATGAGCAAACACGTGGTGGGAAAATTGTCCAGTGCACAAAAGAGATCCTGGATGACATCAAACAAATGGCCTGGAGTAGCTTTAGAAATGGTTTCATGCATCTCAGGCTGTTAGCTGGTTTATGTTTCCTGTCTGGAATGAAGAGAGAGACAGGGCAAAAGAGTCAGGCCTTGTTTATGCTCATGTGTTTATTGTATCAGAGACATTTAAGTAGGAGGATATGACAGGTTTTCAAGGGGACAAGGTATGACTCAAATCCAGGTGCAGCTTATTTTCCATGAAATGCATCACTTGCCCATTAGACATGGATTTACCGGCGGCCAAAACAAATCTTGGCAAACTTGGCATTCTTCTTACCATAAATGAATGGCATCCCAGCTTGTTATTGTTATTGTACAAATATAGCAGGTGTTGCTGATTTCTGCTTGATAACCTGCTGTTTAAGGGGAATTTATTTAACTTTTACATACAGATAAGTGGGCTGCTAAACTAAATTCATCCCAGGTGTAACTGCAACCTTTTTTTTTTTTTTTGTTCCTAAACTAGATTCTTATCCTAAATCTTAGTTATTAGATAGACAGATGTTACTGTGTTCTTCCTAAAATAATGGGGTTTGAGGTGTGTTTGCTTCAAGGAGTTCAGCATTTTTGCTTTTTTCTTTCTTTTTTTTTTTTTTTTTTTTTTTTTTTTTAGTCCCCCTTTTTNTTCTTTTTTTTTTTTTTTTTCCTTTTGATGCCTCCTATTCATGCATCTGTCAGAACTTCACATTCTTTGAAAAATAGACATAGTGCTGTGGACATGCCAGGAATTTAGGACACAAATGGGATTTCAGCCTGGAAATGCTTCTGTACTGTCTAAGGCAAAAGGAAGCTTATTGGAGGATCTTGAAGGAATTCATTTGGATCATAAATATATTTTAGAAATCAGTGTCCATTGAGAAATTAGGTTAACATGGGATGCTTTAAGAGGCACCTAAGCTAAGATAATGTTGTAAAACTTAAGCTAATGAAGCTGTCTGTAGACCTCACTGGTTTTTAAATTTTTTTGGTGGGTGGTGGGGAAATGAAACAAACACAGATACTGGTAATTAAATCCAAGGGAATGGTATTTCCAGGTAGCCTGCCAGCATTGGGTGCTGCATGCAACACAGCAGATAAGATCTTCTACACTGTTTAAAGATATTTGAACACTCCCAACATTTTTGCATGTTTCCAAAGACAGAAATACCACAGACCTGAGGTTATGGGTGTCTGTGCTGGGTTTGATGGGAGGGAGCAGATTCATGCAGCCACCCCATGGCACTGAATCATTATTTCCAGAAATGTTGCCTCCTGAGTCAGTCAGTAATTTGGGGGTATCCACAAGTCCAAGCCTGTAGGTGGGTATGTAAGTACCCACTCACATCCAGTGTAAATAGAACTGCCTGAGCTACTGTGCAGTGACCCTTAAGAGTTAATGTTGCCTCAGTGGGCCTTTGGTTATGCTAAAAACTGCTCCCCAATTACTCTGTGGATGGGGACAGCTTGCACAATTTATCCTTTTATAATCTGGATTCTGGTAATGGTTTTACAATTATTTCAAGCTCCATCTCTGACATGATTCATCAAATCAGTGTGCAGTAGAACCCCACTTGGTGTTCCTGGCTTTTGTGTCTCTTGGTTTGGTTCTGACTGATCACTGGTCTTTCCCATAAAAGAGTTTTGGAAGGATTTTTTTCCCCAGAAAAAGATGAAAGTGGAAGGGACACGTCTCAGTGAAGCTTTGTGAATGAAGATATGTCACTTCTGCTGGCTGTTAAATCAGTTTTATTGTTGTATGGGCTTTAAAATAAATGCAGCATAAGGGAGACTTGATTGATTTGTTTTTAAGGGTTATTTGTTGCTGTAGCCTCCAGCTGGTGTGGTGGCCTCTCATGCTTGATGTTACCTTTCTGAAATTGAGAAAGGTGAAGCTCTGGTTCCTGGAGTCCAGAGCTTCACCAACAGCAGCCAAGGGAGACTCTGTTGAAAAGCACTATAAGCCTCAGTTTATAAATGTACAGAAGTCTTAGAGCACAGAGCAAGTGGCCAGTAGGTGACACAAAGAAACTGGCAGAAGCAGGAACTATCTGATTTTAGAAATGAGAGAAAAGTCAGCCATTTACTTTAAGCATGAAACCTCTGCTTTATGCTCTGAGTCAGTAGTTCAGCACTTACTGATAAAACATTATTCCTCTGAACTTCTAACAGGCCAACAAGAAATAGGATGCCAGCAAGAGCCTTGAAGCAAATATATCCAGTGATGCTGGATATGCAAACATAAAGCCAGTCAACGAAGCAGAAAACTTTTATTTATTTATTTAAATGTATTAGTTTGGGAGATTTTGCATGCGTTATGTAAATGTATTAGTTTCTTGGGGGTTTTGCATGTGTTTCTTATTTATTTTCATTTATCCCCAAGCAGCCCATAGTATACCTGATCCTAAGACCTTGCTTTTATTCAGAGGTTTGTTGCAGTGTGCTGTGTTTCCTGGTGAGTGCCTCCTCTACTATCAGTGATTTCCTATGGGATCTCTTCAGGGGAATGGTGTGTGCCTTTGGATTCCACTGTGTGCCAAGTGACTAACCAGGATGTTAAAACCTGTCTCTAATATCTAATTTATCCCACTGCATTCTTTATATCTTGATATATGTAAATTGTGTATATATCATTTATATATAATTATATATATATCATATAGGACAGCAAAGAGTGCAGGAAAAAATATTTGGGTGGTGGCTCTGTTCCCCTGGCTCGTTCTTGGTGTGCCCTTTCAGAGCAGAAATTCAAACTCTGTAATTGGACTGGGAGATGTTTGTGTCCCTTGTAGGGATCTTAAGCTGCTCCCAGATGTGAGCTTCCCACCCAGAGGCAGCTCTGGGGGTGACATTTGTAGCTTTTCAGAAGAACTGCTTGCAGGCCCAGACACCCAACAAACTCAAATTGAATTGAAGCATAACCAAATGGGTTGGGTGTCACTTTGAAACAGCCTGACAATTCAGTTCTGGCAAAGCTCTTCTCCTGTGTGACTGATTTGCCTGTTTTCCCCTACTTTCCTTGCCAATTTATAATGGCTTCACAAATATCTTGCCTTTTGTTGCTCCCTACTGTGAAGTCAATTAAATTTGTCTTAACTCTTCTCCTTTCTCCTGGCCAGCTTTTTCCCCTGCATTTCCTTTCATTGGTGATATCTCCACCCCCTTATCTAAAGACTGAGCTACCAAGGCTGCCCTCAGGTGCTCTGCTGGCTTGGTAAATGCAGGTGTCTAAACTAAAACCATCTCTCTCTTTACTGGGTCATTCTTGGAGGTCTGCAACTCCCTTGGAGACAGCTGTTGTCTTCTTCTGTGCCTTTCATCCAGTTGCTTCTTGCTCTGGGAGCTGCCTTTGTCAGACAGGACTCTGGGGTTTTTTTTTTTGCATGAACTCAGTGTTGGTGTTGCAAAATATGAGACAGACTGTGCAGATGGCAAAGAATAGCTGAGTCCAGCTGGGAGGAAACCCATTTGTCACCATTTCATCATCAGTCCCCATTGTGTTGCCATCAGACAACCCCATTCATCAAGACAAGTTCCAAAGTGCTGGTGTTTACCAGGGACACTGCACAAATCCCATCTCTGGAGATGCAAGTCCTCCCTCTGCAGTTTTTAGCATTGTTCTTTATTTCTGTTTACAAGGGTGTCTAGAAAGACTACTTGAGGTCAGCAGCCTGTTTGCAGGTGATGATTGACCCCTGAATGCCTTGCTGGCAACAGGGGAAGAACCTGGGACCTGTTCCTGGCAGCCTGTTCAGCCTAAGTGGGAATAGGTGGCTTTTATTTACTGATGTGAAATAGAAAGTGAGCTTGCAAGTGCCATCCTCTATGTGTGCTGCCCACCACACCTGCCAAATGCCTCATGCTGAGAGGAGCTGGTCTCCATGGCTCCTGTAACCTTTGTTAAAACGTGGAGAGAAGTGGGAAAAGAAGAGAAGATGTCTTTGTGCTCATCAGGGTGACAGCACAGCTGGGACTGGACCTACGTCCTTCTCTTCAGTGTCCTGTCCACTCCTTAAAGTTTTCTTCTGAGGCTGAGTTCCTACTTGCCAATGGCCTGATCTCTCCAGAAGAATGCATGCTCTGAAGGCCAGGAGGAACTTCTGTGGTCGTGCAGACAACCTGCAAAGCCCAGAGCATAGGAGTGGGTCCTGGAGACCAGGAGAGAGCCCTTGGGAGCAGGTGGCTGTGTGGAGACCCAGTGATTAGTGCCCAGTGTGAGCTCAGGAGGGCTGGTGGGTACTGCAGTGTCTGTCCCATCACCTGAGGAGCTGGCCCTGCAGCCAGGGACAGGGCTTGGCACCAGGTTGGCAACATGAAGGGGTTTTGCTGACACCAGGTGGGTTTTTGCTCTTGCAAGCTTTGCTTGTTTTGATTTGAGGCTTTTTCAGACAGCTTTCCACCATTTCTGGGGTAGCAATCAGAAGTTGCCTGCCATGGAGGGGCTCAAAAAGGCTGAGAACTGGTAGAAAAAAAATTTTGCTAAGGTGGCAGTAGTGGGCACGGGAGCAAGATAGGGCATTTAAACAATCAGGTAAGAAATTTGAAGGCTTTCAGTTTTGGGTGACTCGAAGAATGCAGGTAGAAGAGAGAGGCTGGAGAGTCCAGGTACAAAGGCAGAATGTGCTGAGGTGGGAAGGTTTGTCTGGCTGTTGTAGCAAGGATTGGTGAAAGATGGAGGGTTATTTGGGACCACTGCTGTGGGGACCCTTGTCTGGGAGGCAGTGAATTAAGGGGTTTCTGGCCAGGGTGTTTAGTGGGGGAGTGTTCCTAACAGTGAGCCAGCAGATGCTGTTAATCAGAACAATATGGAGCAGGCAAATGCCCTTCAAACTGGGGGGGTGGGGAGGGGGGCATTTTTCCTTTCCTTTCTTTCCCCCCTCTCCTTGCCCTCCTCAGCATGGATATTGTGTACCACAGGGGCACTTGGTGCTTTGCAATCAGTGAGGGTAAGGTTGCATTAATTAGGAAACCTGCAAAGGAGTGTTCTGCATCCCCCAGAAATTACAGAAAGGGTTAGTGCTCCACCAGGAAGCTGACAGCACTGCAGTGGACCACAATTAAGACTTTAAAATATGTAACAGCATTTTTATGACATCAAAGTACTGTTGCTGCACAAGGCAGTGTTTACGAAAAGCTCCCTGCTCTTCACCCTGCAATCACGATGTACATATTGGCAATAAGGAAGTCAGCAATAGCTATTTACTGCTCTCCTGCAGCTGTGGACTTATAACTTAGGTCCCTAATTAAGTAGAAGCAGGGCTAACCACGAAGCACACCACAGTGCCTTAAAATGGCTTTCATACTGCGGAAATCTGGTGTTTGGTTACTCCAGAGAGTGGGTTTTTTTCCCCTTGAAAACTATATTTGCACATTCAGAAATAATTATCTGGAGATTAAAAAAAAAAGAAAAGCTGTTCTGATGCACCAGGAGATCTAAAGAGCTTTTCATGGAAAGCATTTAAAATAAAAAAAATAAATAAACAATAATTCGGCTCTATATGGGAGATATTGACACCAGCCCCATCTTTGTCATCAAATGTGAGTGATTGTTAGCAAAGAAGCTGGTCATGCTGCACAAAGGAGATCACAGTGTGTGTGTAAATCTGCATAACCTAATTGACTATCTTGGGAACGTGATCTTCAGCTGTAAAACTCCGCTTTTGACAAAACAATAAAGTTAAAAAGGAATGTCCCATCATTATGTTCCTTAAATGTCACAGGAACTGCAGTAAGTGCATCTTGGCAGAGGCAAGCCTACATCATTAGTTCCTCTCCTGGTTGCTTTTAGGTTTTTTGTTCCACATGGCCTGACTTGACAGGACAACAAATAGGCCTTTGCATCTGTACACATTTATTAGTGGATTTTATCGTTGGACATCAAGGAAATTGAGTCTCATCTAAAGGTTTATGGCTGTACACATCTGTGGATTTTACTACCCTTCCTTTCAAACAAACAAACAACAGCAGCAGAAAATTATTTTTGGAAAGTGCAGTTTAAGATTTAATAATCATTTGATGTTCTGAGAAGTCCTTGGCTGTTTGTCTAAATATTTGCTGAATGTTTGTTGGGAGCTTTAGTTATTGGGAGGTGGGGGTGGCTAGGGAGCTGGTGGGGGGCAGGCGTGCTTCTGCCTTGCATGAAAAGGTGATTTTTGTGTAATCACAGCCTCCTTCTGCTCCAGCATAGCTGGATTTTGTTGGATGCTGTCTAGAGATGAATTATCATTGGGAATAAGTTCTTTGTCCACACAGCAGTCCTGTCTCCAACTGATAATGTGTGGAGGAATCCTGGGGGTCAGTCCAGGGCACAGCACTGCCCTGTGCTGCTTTTGCTCTGTTTGCTAATAAGTGAGATTCCTATTCAGCTGGTTGGTAAAAGAGAGCCTGAAATCTAAGCTAAAGCAAGGCCTGCCCAGCCTGCAAGCCCTGATCATTTAAATTCCCCCTGAAATTAGTGGGATAAAGGATTTGTTCAAGATTTCCTCCAAGTATTGCACACACACACACACACCTGACCATAGTCTGAGCTGCCACATTTAAAGAGAATAATATAAAAAATCAGAATCCTGAAGAAGATTTTGGAAGCAGCAGCTGGGTGTAAAATGAAACAGTGCATGCCTGAGACTGCAGAGGGGTGTAGACAATAATTTTGAGAGAATTGCTGCCTGTTTTTTCTTAATGCTGTGTTTATGCACAAACTAAAAGTGACAGCTTATGTGCCAACACTGAAATATTTCACTGAAAATAATTTGAGGTTCATACCTCCTAGTGTGTTTCATTGGAAGAGGACTGTCCAAGATGAAAATTGAGGTCTTAAGTTAGTGGAGCTTGTATTGATGGATGACACTTTGTTCATGAATACTTTAATAGCTCACATAAGGGAAAACTGGAAGCTGATCTTTTAAATTCACTTTTTCAGCCTGGGGAGCTGGATGAAGGAGGATTTTTCCCTAAAAGGAGATTCTTACTCTCAGTCTTATACCAAGGATGTTGTTTCACAAAAACATCTTCAACCTACTTTGTTTCAACCTGAACTGTTTCAGGTGAAATGAAGTTTTCAGATGGAGAGCCTGACTGGTACTAAGAGCCTGGAGAGAGGGTGCTTGTTATTAATTGTTTCATAGTGAGGAAATAGGGCTCTCACTGACCTTACAAGTTGATTTTACTCTGTTCACTGATCTGTTCACTTTGAGGGACACTTACACACACCAGCTCTTGGAGTAAGTGGAGAAAGAAATGGGATACTGGGATACTTGGCTCTTCCCTGAAGAGAGAACTCTCCTCTCTCATTGTCTGCTCATGGTGGCTCTGTTTGGAGCCCACTTGAGGACAAAAATCATGCTGAACTGCTCAAAGTTTGCAACAGAGCCTGGGACCAGGGCTTCCATAGGGATACTCCAACTCCCCATGCTCTGGTCTGACCTGAAGCCCAGATTACATTGCCAGAGTCCTTTTGAAATGGTGGTGTCTGGAGAAAGAGAGAGCTGCATGTAGGACTAAAATAATACAATCATCCTAGAGCAGCTGAGAGCTCAACTCTTTGTTGGGCCCAGCAAGGAGCCCCAAGAGCAAGAGGCTCTCCAGGACAGAGGATGCAGCACCACCTGTGCCTTTTGTTGAGCTACCACAGCCAGCCCATTTAGCAGTCATGTGAAGGCAAAGTTTGAAAACGTTGCTTGGTGGGAAGAATAAATAAATGTATGTTTTCCCTGTACCACACAGTGCAAGTGAAACTGCCACTGAGGTGAAGAAAGCCTGTGGCAGTCCCTCTTCTCAGTCATTTGGAAACCTTGGAATGAGTTCCCAATGAAATTGTTACTCCCCTCTGCAGTGGGCTACTTCTTGGCCAGCTCAAAGAAGCCCCAGAAAATATTGCACCCATATGCGCCTTTTTTTTTTTTTATATTCTCATTAAGTTTATAAAACCCACAAATTTAGACCATCTGTCCTATAAATGTTTCTAAACTACGGCAAGATGAAAAAGCTGTTCTAGCTTTTTGATATAAGTGGTCAGCAAACCAAACACAAAACCAGAGCAAAGCAAATATTTTCTTGTCATACATGCTTCCCAACCGTGACGGATGAACTGTTATTTTTGATGTGTGTTTGGATCCAAATTTTGGAGAGAAATGCCTCCTAGATATGTGCATTTAGCACCAAACCAGCTTGATATGAAGAATTCTTGGTGGGGAGGGGGAAACAGAGGGAAAGTTGTGCCACATGCTGCCCGTGGTTCATATTAAAGGAGCTGTTTCTTCAATTATTCATCTTCCAACTACCCTGCTGACTGCTTTAACAAAGCCATCCCAAGCATGGACTGTGTCAGCCCATTCTCAGGGTAAGGTGTGCATGCTTCTATTCTACCCACCTGTATCTTGGATGTTAATCCAGGATTATTTATTGCCTCCATGTGAGACTCTAAAGTGGGGTTGGAGCAGGATAATGAAGAGAAGCTGTCTGCTGTGCTTGCCTGACAGGTGGGATTAAGCCCAGGTCCTTGTTTGCAAGCAAACCCAACAGCAACCCATGCATTGTGAAAAGACTCAATAAAGCAAGTGGTTGAAAGTGGAAATCTCACTTGAAATCCTTTTTCCTGATGTTTCCATGGACACAGCAAATTCCCAGCCTAAACTCTTTAAGAATGAGAAGGCACTGTTTGAATTGCACACCCTGCTTTGGTATTTACAGCTAAGTGGGAAAAACTAAATCTGTTCTATGACCAGTGGCATTTTTAACTTCCTTTCCTATTGGCACATTACTTCTTTGATGGCCAAATCCTCACCCAGATCCAGGGTCGAGGAAATCACGCCTGAGCCACAGAGCTGCCTTAGTGGTGTGCTGAGGAGCTGTGTGTGGAGCAGTCTGAAGGGGGACAGGGAATGCTCAGTGCACCTGGAAAGATATTAAATCATCCTGTCTTTTTAGTGGAGGAGGAGAAGACTGGTGCTTGAGCTGTGCAAACTGTGAGTTGGTGCATGTGTGAGCAGTGCTGACTTTCTGGTGTCACTGAATTCCACCCCCTTGCCTTCTGGTATTTCCACAGCTGATCCAGTCCCCTGAGCCCCCTTTATCATCAGTAGGAGTTATAGGCAATACTTGAACACACGTGGCTTGTTTTAATTCTCTGTCTTGGAGGTAAAATGTGAGTTAGAAGTTGTTGTTCTCTACTGTAATTGTGGGAGCACTGAGATAAACAGCTTGTAGATGCCTGTATTTGGGCTGAGGAATGCACCTTTAGTGTGACTTTGTGTGTGAAACTTACCTGTAGCAAAATGAAATGTGCCCTTAAAAAAAAAAAAACCAACAAAAATATTTCTCAGATTAGAGGGATGTAGCACCTCTCCTTCAAAGAAAGGCTGAGGGAATTGGGTTTGCTGAGCCTGGAAAAGTCAGCTTAGGGGTGACCTGATTGCAGCCTTCCAGTACCCAAATGGAGCCTACAGGAAAGATGGGAGGGGACTTTTTACAAGAGCCTGGAGTGACAGGAAAAGGGGGAAGAGATTCAAACTGAAAGAGAGAAGGTTTAGACTGGATATGAGGAGGAAGTTCTTTACTGTGAGGGTGGTGGCACTGGAACAGGTTGTCCCGTCCCTGCAAATGTTTGAGGCCAGGCTGGATGGGGTTCTGAGCAACGTGGTCTAGTGGGAGGTGTCCCTGCCCATGGATCTTTAAGGTCCCTTCCAAGCCAAACCATTCCAGCATTCTGTTATCTTACTTGTCAGTTCCCCAGTGTACAGGCAGCTGTTTCTGTCCTTAAAGCTGTAAAGTGCAAATCCCCCAGGTCACTGTTAAAACAGGCCCCAAGCTGAGCTGTGCTCAGTGCTGCCATTCCTGCCTGACTCTTTCATGGTATTCAAGGTTTCTCCATCTTTCCTTGCCCAGCCCAAGCCTGACTCCAAAATGCACTCATTCCAAACCTTTCTTGGCAGATAGCTGTGGTTTCACATCCTGACTTGAGCAGCTTTGCTCCAGGAAGGCAGGGACACTTGAACCAATTCCTGTGCAGCAGAAGGTCGGTGTGTGCTGTCAGCATTGCCTCCAGAGGAGCTGCCTGTTCTACACCTCTAGGATTGGTCTCCCCCACTCCCTGCAGGGTAAGACTCTTGCAAAAACCAAACAAATGAAAAAACCCATGGTTCTCCCAGTACAGTGCTTGGGATCCGTGCAGGCAGGTGAATAATGTTGTTGACCAAGGGTTTAAATTCAGTTTAAATTTGCAAATGCAGCACCAGTTGTTTCCTTCCACCCTCCTGCTGCTGAGATAACCCAGCCTTGTCTTTCAGCCCAGGGCACTGTTCTGCCTGACTGGATCTGCATAAAATACCATGTTTCACAGGCAAGCAGTACTATTCCTCTTTATAGAATTCCATTTCTACTTTTAGAAAAAAAAAAATGTAGTTTTTCCCTTCTGGGTTCAAGCCTTAGCATGTTTTTGAGTCTGCAGTTGAAGTGCTCATTGAACAAAACTGAGTTACTGCAATGAATCACAGATTTGTGGAATTTGTGCACTCTCTGTAAGGTTGGGACAAAGTGGTAAATGATCTTGGCTAAAAGTACTGGGTACATGGAAGAGATGTTGAAACTTTTTTAGTGCTTTACCACTATGTTTTTAGAAATCTGAAGTGTCTAACCTAGGTTTTGCCAGCTTAGAACTTTTGGCTTTTTAATTTGAGCAAAGCATTTTGAACACATGAAGATAAATGTAAATACAGACAAATTCTTCTGGAAAACTTAGTTTTATCGAATGCAAAATTGAAGATTTCTGGTTTAAAGCAAAAATGGTTTGAAATCCAACACTTTAGACTGATGAGGAATGGCTTTTTTCTTTTTTTTTTCTTTTTTTTTTAAATTTGTCTGTAAACCCCAAGGTTTGCATTTGACACAACCAAGCCGGCTTCTTTTTCTCCTGGCCACCCAATGGAAGAGGTCACTGTTTCTTCACAGCCTGAGTTGTAACTGCTGTGGAAGAAACTCTGCATTCTGTAGTTTGTCAGAGAGGCTGTGCAGGACATTGAGGAATGAGATATTCTGGACAATATGCCCTGCTTCCTACAGGGTCTCCCAGATCAGAGTCTCTGTAGTGACAGCACAGCATTTTACATTTACAGCTTGGTGGGAGTTAATAGGACTTCTGATTTCTGCAGCCTTCTGTGCCTGCCTTGTAGTGTTTTATAAGAACTGGAGTTGCATCATCAGGTTAAGATTGGTGCTTTGAAAGTTATATGTGCAAGTAATGAAAAAAGGGTAAATTAATGTACCTGTGTATAAGAGTTTACATGCATAAATGTGCTCTCACACAGGACAAAGATCAGAATTCACTACTGAATTGCCTTACTACTCTACATGGCTCAGCAGATCAACATATTTATTTTTTAAAAATAAATAATAAAAAATAAATAAATACAAGTTTTGGAACAACCCTTAAATGTAAGAGGAGGATTGAAAATAAAAAAAATTGTAATTAAACATTTAAACATTTAAAACCTACCCAAAAGACCTGCCACAAAGAAACCATTTTGCTAAAGATTTGGAGAAATCATTAACTCTGTCCCTTTTCTCCTGCCTCCCCTCAGAAATGGAAATACTAATTGTCAATGTTCTCTTCAAAGGTTTGCAGAAGTTCAGGCCATGTCAGGCTTGCTACTGAAGCTTTTTCTGTTCATTCATTTACAAAAACAATTAGAAGGAAATTTTGCATTTCAGTTGCATCCAGCAAAGCCCTGTTAGACAGCTTTGCTACTTCAGTGTGATTTCAGCACAGAGCAAAGGCAGTGCATGCAGCCCCTGCCCAGCTGACATGAATGTCTGAGCCTGGCATATGAACAGCTTGGCTTGTTTGTATGAGTGAGGGTATTGCTGAGTTTATTTGAGCCACATTTTTCTGGAATGGTGTATCTGGATTCGAGTCCTGGCTTCACATCCGGGTGGGAAGTCATCCCAATGGTCTGTGGGCCATCCTTGGGACTTGGGTGCCTTCTGGGGGTTTTTCAGAGGAGGCCTGGAAGGGAGGAGAAGCAGATTCTGTGTTCTGCAGATTCTTATCATTGCTTTTCTGCCTGATTGTGTGCTCCAGTGGAAAGAGTATTTGCTACCCTGTATCTTCTGTACCTATTTGCTTCCCTTCTCTCTGGAGCCTTAGATATCCTTAATCACGGTGTGCTCAGGAACTTTTGGCTGCTGAGTCTGGATTTTTCTCCCTCATTGTGCTAAAAGAGAGTGAAAAGATGTGTCTGTGTCTGTGCAACTAAAGCAGGGGCTTTCTCCCACTTGTTTCCCATCCCTGTTGTGAGTTATGGGACGATTTCTGCTTGAATCTTCCTTTCTCTTCTTCTTTCTCCTTTGGTGAAATGCAGTAAGAGATCCAGGAGTTTGAGGTACCATCTGAGATAAAACTGAACTTACATGAAAGGTTATCCTGCAATATTTAAATATATCTGAGTTAATCCATGTGGTTGAATTTTACAAGCAGAGATGTCATTTTTTCAGCTTTATTTGCTGGGTGTCAGAGCAGCCTTTGACTGCTTTGCACGCAAGTCAGTAGCTCTGGCACAGCCTTAGGGTGCTTTGTGGTGTCAGATGCCAACTTAATTCCTTGTCATGGGCAAAACTCAGCTTGAGCTGTCTGTTGTCTGCAGCTGTTACAGTTTTGCCCCTGTGTGTGTTGGAGACTTGGGGATAGGGAGATAGAACCCTGCAGCTCATTGCTTGTGGCCTTTGGACCTTCTAAGCCATATCCTTGTACAAAGTCAAACTTCTGCAGCAACATTTTGGTTCAGGTACCACAGGAGTTTGCACTCATTAATAGTTTGCTTGCTTGGATTTGTCTGTTGTGCCCTCTACCTGTAGTTTTAGGTGAGCAAACCTGAAAATAGCTCTAAAGGTATGCTCAACAGCACATTATAAAAAGTATTGCTTTTACTGAGGAAAAATAATGCAAACCTATGTTTTATGTTTCTTTTTGAACATATTCTCTCTCAGCAGCACTTCTGCCAGGAACCTCCACACAAGCAGAAAACTTCAGCACTGTTATTTGATTTATTTTTAGCTACTCCAATCTCCAGTGCATGAGCATCCCTTCAGTTGCCAAATACGGGAATTGATCCAAAGCTCACAGGAGTTAACAGGAAGCATTTTTGTGAACTTCAATGAAATTCATGTCAGACTTGTTCTTCAGAAAGGCTTTTGGGTTCTTCTTGTCTCCCAAAAATGAAACAGGTGACTGTTGCAGGCAGCAGCAGTGATAGTTCTCATGGAATGGCTTTTTTCTTTTTGGAGGCACACATTCTCTGCTGGCTGATCCACCTGCCAGGTGAGAGGTGGTTCTGCCAGATTTGTTACACCTGCAGCATTGGCTTTTTGACATCTTTTACATCTTTGTGTATATAGAAAGTAGGGATTTCCCTGTCACAGGTCAGAAGAGGATCACAAATGGACCCTATTTTATGTGGTTTTAAAGAGACAAAATTACTGGTATGCACGTTTTTCTATCAGCAGAGTAACATTACTTATTCCATCTCATTTACTGTGAGCAGGATGAGCAGGGTTGTAAATAAATGTACTTTTAAAACTGTTTCAGTAGACCACAAACCAGCAAGTCTTTGACTTTAATATGATTTTTCAGCTGTAGAGTAATTGTGGGTAGTGGTTTTGGACAAGGTATCCCAGTAATAGCATTTCCTATGATGAATATTCCACCTCTTAAATGGAGTACTTCTCATGCCTTTGCATGTCAGCAGGGAGAGGAACCAGGTTATAATGTGAATGAAGTTCACAGAGAGGTTAATAACCTTATAATTAGCACTGGCTGGGAGATAAGCAAATCAGCACTCAAATATGCAAAGTAGAGTGGAAAAATGCCCGTCAGATTTTCAGTTTGCCATTAGGAGGGTTTATTCCTTTAGTTTTTTGATGAGGAACAGCTGTGGGTTGGCCTGGGGTAATCAGAGACAGTAGACAAGCTGGTAGGGTCACTGCTCCTTTGAAATGCTGAAGTTTATGGGGTGTCAGAGCAAGGCAGGTCATGAACCCCCTGGGCTGACTTGGAGCAATGGTGGAGTCTCCAAGGGCCGGACCATCAGCTGCTTGAGATCAGCACAGCCCAGCAGTGCACGGAAATCCATTTATTCCAGGTGGGGATCGCCCCCCAACACTTTATCCTTCTATCTGCCAGATTTCTATCAGCACAAAAATCTGATCTGAACTACTTTGGGTAACTTGTAGGGCTGTTGGTACGACAGTCAACCCAAATAAGTGTTTCCGTCACGGAGCGATTTTAAAAGGTGGCCACATTGACCACAACCTCTTTGTTAGAAATAAGCAAAGATTGCTGCTTTTGTGCAGGCTGTGTTTTGAAAAACATGGTTTTTTCTTTTTCCTTTTCTGAAATGGAGATAATTTTGAAAAAGGTGATTTCTATTTTAATTGACGTATGAAAGATAAGTGCTTTTGTCTGTGAGTTTTTCACTTCTCTACTTGTGTGGTGTGAATTCAGTAAAACTTGTTTGGAATGACTGCAGACAAAGGTCTTGTCCATGGACACCTTTTGGACACATCTGGACACAGCAGTCCTTTCTTTCATGTAAAATTGGGCATTTGGGAAGAGTCATTTGCAGCAGCTGAGTAAAGATTTGGCCAGCTCTTCTCCAAAATCATCTGTTGTAGCCTTTAGTACCGTATCAAAACCTGAATTTTATGTACACCATCTCAGAGTCCCATTCTGATAACAAAAATCTGAATTAGAGCCTGTTTACCTTAAAAGCAGATTTGTTTTTTTCTCATGTGCGAATTATGTGGGGTAATTTTTCAGATTAGCTGTGGGAATTTGTTTTCTTAAAAGAAAAATATAGAAAGAACTGAAATAATCTCAACTATTGTTACCAATGATTTAAGATAATATGGTAATTGAAACATCAATTTTGTTTCCTATAACTAGTAGGGAAGTTTGCTTATTATTTCTTTTCTCCTGCAGAGCTTCTGGTTTGTGCAACCTCTGTCAATGGAGCTGTGCTAATTTATGTCAGCTGGTCCAATATTTTTGCTTATGATTTCTTCCTTGGCAAAACACATATATAATATTGTTTTTTCCCAGAAGGTTGGCTGAAATACTCTAAAAGTCATTATTGGCTAATACTGGGGTTAGCCAAGTAGAACTAGGATTTCTTTCAGTACTGGAAACATCGATCATGAGGGTGAAACAGATTGTATTTGCTGAAAGAAAAGCTACTTCTGTTTATTTGTAGGGCATAAACATCTCATGGGTCTGTTCAGAGTTATAACAGTGCAAATCCATTAGAGCTGAGTGGAGAATCAAGCACGTTACTTTTCAACAAGTGATGTTCACCTGTTTGCTTAAATGATGCCAGGTGGAGAGAACCAACTTTTATAACAAATTTAAACTCCTCATAAACAGAGCTTTAAGTTCCCCTATTCTTTGACTTTGTCTCCCAGGCTTTGAGAATGACAGGGACACCTGTATCTTTGTGGTGAGGCAACAGAGCAGGTGAAGGAAAAATAATTTGTCTTTATTCTCACTGTATTGAACAAACCACAGGTCATCTGAGTGGGGAATCAAGTTACACTCAGTTTTGAAAAGTTAACACTTTCTAAAACAAGAAACTCAAAGCCTGGCCTTGTTTTGCCAACAAGAGGCCTCAACTTCAGTTGCTGAATTGTCCCATGAGCATTGCTGGTTTGCACCAGTTTGATCACATAATGCACACACTGGAGTGGATTTGGTCCCAGTCAGACAAAGCAGGGTCTGCCACAAATAAGAACCTTGGAAGCAGCAAGGTCTGCTGTGATGTGGAAGAGAAATGGATACAGAGTGGAGAAAAGTCTCAGAAGCAGCTGTACTGGCTAAAGAAAATCTCAGTCCTAAGTCCCTCTGAAGGTACAGAGCAGCAAGGGAAAGTGATTGTGAGAGATCCTTACCCTGTTGATTGAATATTTCAGAACAGCATCTGGCTGCAGTCTGGTATCAGTATTCTGGTTTGGCAGTGGGTAAATCTGCCTTATTCTTTAAAGTGCCAGATACTCAGCACACAGGAAGGTCCTCAACTTTAGCTTGGGTGAACTGAAGTTTCTGTAAAAATAATTCAGAAGAAAGAATGAAGTAATCCTTCCTGACTGTGACAGGAACAGGTCCAACCATTTCCAGGTCTGCAGAAGTCTGACAGGATTAAATGTTAGAGTCCTAAAAAGACAGCAGGCTGTTTCAGTACATCTTAGTTCCAGGTTTATGAACAGAGGGTTGTGGTTCCAAGGTAAACTCACACATTTCTTACAGATGTGCAGACAGGTAGTTAAAATCTCCAGAAATTGCACACAGTGAGGTTTGGGTTAAGCCGTGTTTTACCAACCTTTTAAGTTAATATTTGAACATTTCAGCTTTGCAGTCTGTTTGGAAAACAAATAGAAAATCCAAATGCAGGCATCCAGTTGATGCTATTATGTGAAGGTTACCCACTCATGCTCAGGAAAGCTCTCCAGTTATGACCTCCCTCCTGCAGAATCCTGGGTTTGGCACATTTCGTGTGGTCGGAGCTCTACTGTTTTTCCATGTGCTCTCATTCTTTTAATCTGCATTTTTTAATGGATTCCTAAACACTGGATAGTCTTCCTGTACTCCTTCTGTAACCTGGCCAGTGTCTTCAGATGACAAAGTGTAACTCAATCCAGTGTAAGCACTGAACATTCTCAGATGGATTTTTTGGGGGCTTACCTAGGCAGTGAATGGAAGTGGAAGAGAGCTGGACATCTCAGAGGTCACTCCTTGTTAGACTTAGAGGTTTCAAGCTTCTCCTGACAAACCAGGCTATTCCACAGGGAAAATATAGTGTTGATGGAAAAGGCAAACTCCTTCTCCAACATCCTCATCTGCAAATCTGTTGTACTTTGGTACTGTGGGTAATAAAGTGCATTTGACCTTCTTTAAGTACTTCAGATCAAACTGCTTTGACATTTTTCATTCTCCTTGCTGCCTTTTGGTGGCAAGGTATCAGTGACATACCTTGACATGGCACATGGGCTTGTCTGGAAGACTCTGGCTTGCTTCTGCTTAGGTTTCTCCTACCCTAGCTTTCCATAATAAATGTCTTGCTATAAATTCTTGGCTGACCAAAGGAGTTTGGCTAATCCTGACTTCTGGATGCTTATCAAAACCAAAGCTTGAATTTCATCCACCGTGAATCCTAGTCTATTTTTAATGCTGCTGTTTGGAAGCAGGGCTCCATGTGCTCTTAATAAAATAGTGGAAACAACATGCAGCAACTTTGTAAACAAACTTAAAACCTATTATTTTATTTTTTTAGAGAGCCAACTTATTTGTAAATAATTTACACCAGATGTTGGCCATGACATAAATTCCCTCTATTAATATCTTTTTATATGGCCTTGGACAATTCACAAGTCTGGGCCTTGGTTACCCAGCCAAGAAAAGGTGTGGTATCTTCTGAGGACATGAATGCTTCAGGAACAAAGGTCATTTAAATAACTAAGAGACAGCATTTATTCTTAGACCATAGCAATGAGTACTGGAACTAGAAGGCATTAAAAGCATATTTCTAATACTTGCAAAAATGGTAGTTTGGTAGGACTTGTAGTGAAGGCACAGCACGACAGTCCAGTCTGTGTGCTTATACATTTAGTCTATATTTTGGATAATGCTGCTTGTAGCTGTGTTGAAGTCACTGGCCAAATGGTTAGGGCAGAGCTGGCCTACTTATGCTTTCAAGTTGGCTTTTCTAGAAAGAAACTTGAGGTACACCTGCTTGGAATATAATTTTTACTTGAAGCCAAGATTTTCTGGAATTGGAGCCTGATGATGGATAAGATTTACAGAGAGCCTTGGATATCCTCCTCAGGATATGCTCCTGGCTGGCAGATCCCACTCCATGATGTGTGCACCACCAGTACAGATGTGCCCTTATTGCTTTCAGTCAGAATTTCAGGCTTTTGGGGCAGACACAAAGCTGAATTTTCTGACTTGTGTGCTTGTTGAAGCAAAGAAAGAAAGTAGCCTGCATTCCCTAAAGTGTTCAGTCCTAGTCACCAGTCCAAAAACACAGCAGGAGAAGTTCACTTCCTGTCTTGGAGAGCTTGAGGGGGGGTTTTCCCTGCCCTCCCAAAATTACATTCTTGTACTGCAGCTCCTTTTTTTGGTGCCTAAGTGGGAACTGTTGGGAGCAAAGTTGTTTCAGGTACCTTTATGCAGTGGTGACATTGAGAGGCAACAGTGGAAAGGAAATATATAATTTTGTAGTCATAAATTGAATCAAATGGAGCCAGGTTTTGTGGGATCTCTGCTGTCCTTCCAGAAATGTGGGCAGAGTTGTGTCCCATTTTCCTGCAGAGCTCTAGATTTGGCCTCTCCCAAACAACAAATTTCCCAAATGCTTATAGCAAGTTCTGCTCCAGCCCCAGATGGGATCTGTAAGGCCTAAAGTGAGATATCAGCAAAATATAAGTCCTGTACCAATGCCTTTTTTTTAGTGAAAGTGTCAATATTTCTTCATCCTTCACAACAGTCATCCTGTTTTGTTGCTGAGCATAAAGATCTTCTCTGTTTTCTTGTACTGGTGAAACTATCAAACCCTTATTCTAGTCTCTTTCTGGTGCTGACTTGGCTTTGATTTCAGATTAGTTTGTTCTTGTTGGCTTTTCCAGCACCAAATGCAAAGAAAACCAAAGAAGAAAAGGCCAGATGTGTGGATCAGCTCTAATACAAAACTGCCCAGCCCAGAAATCAGCAGGAAAAGTGTATCTGATGGAGCAGCAGCTGAGCTGCTCCCCTCCAGCATCCCTCAAGGAGAGATAAAAGAGCCTCTGGCCTGTCAGGCACAGTTCAAACCCTCCCATGTTTCCCTTCCTCCCCACACAAAGCAGCAGTGTGGGCTGTAGCTGCACACCTGCAGCTGTGCTCCAGCTCGACCTTTCTTGTTACTCCTGCCAAAAAAGAGATCTCGGCAATAAATTGGGAAGAAGCTGGTACGGTTCAGAAAACAAGAGCAGAGTCTTATTTCTCTTTTACTGCTTCCACGTCTGAGGGTCAGTGGGAAAGAGGGAACCAAGTTGAGGTGTGGGTGGGAATGGAATGGGTCAGATTTAGCAGCAGGCATGGAGGGGCAGGGCAGGTGCAACTCAGTTTCTGAGGGCTTTTTATGCCTGAACTAAAACATTCTTTTTAATAGGGAGGACATTTTCCCTCATCATATGCTCTATGGCCATTTTCTTCCTTTCAAACAAGTGCAATTTATTTGAAAAGCTTCCTCAACTCTCTTCTTTTCATTTTCATTTTGTTGTTAAGATAAAACAGGGGTGTCAGGGAGGGCAGCTCCATCTCCACCATCAGAGCTGGTGGCAGGTGGCTCCAGACACAGGCTCAGCTCCCAAAGGATGTATCTCCCTTCCCCTCTGGTCTCCCTGTTTGCCATGTCCTCATTGCTGAGCATATCCTGCCAAACTTCCTGCACTATTCTTTACCTTCTTGCATGACCATGCCATTTTTATTCCTATCATAGCTCCACCCCTCAAACATCTCTCAAGGGCTCTTCCATCTCTGTTTGTTTGCTCCCTGAAAGGATCAGCTCTGCCCTTTTATTTGTAGTGTTTGCAAGGTACGTCTCTAACCTTAGAATAAATTTTATCCAAAGCCTGCTGGATTCAGTGAGTCTTTGGTTCACATTCTGAATTGCTTGATTTCCCCCTTTTCCATTCTCCTATTTACCCACATTCTATGGATCATTATATCCTGACCATTTCTGCAGTATCTCCTTCCCAAAACACATTCATTACTTGAGGTTGAACATACACAGTAAGTTCCAGGAGTCATGTAAGAAAAACATTAATAATCCCCCTACTAGTGAGATTCTCTATTAAAAATGCATTTGGTTATTCTGTGAACAGGGTAAAGTTCTGAAAACCAGATTGATACCTGGGATCATCAGATGGTTGCCACTGGCACAGGTTCCCTTGGATTTAAACTAACAGGTGAAAATTGTCTCTGTTTTGCAAACCTGCAGTGGCCCTGGTTATTATTATGAAGCAAGTCCACCCTGTAAATAACTTTGTTTTCAGAAGCAAGTCCCTTTTGCACTTGTATCTGTGGTACTTCATCCTGAAGTAGAAGTTGGATTCAGACTAATTCTGTGGGTTAAGGTGTCTGGACTGAACCTTTTTCCCCTCTTTGTTGTAAATACAGCCATATCTAGCACTGGAGGGACTGTGTTTGCTGTCACTGAACTCCTTTCTCCTGGGTTGAAAACACTTGGTGATTCTGATTTTAGAGCAGGGGATCAGCTTGTGCCTCAGGCTGCTTTCAGGAAGGATAAATGTGAAATCAGGGAAGGTCTGCATTAGCAACCATCCAGCAATTCAGCACACAAGTGCTCTTGTTTGAGTTAGCTGGAGAGTTACAGCCCAGCTCAGGGAGAAGAATGAGCTGGCTTATCCCATGGACTGACCCCTTCCTTGGGGAGGGAAGTGTTCACCCAGCATTAACATACATGTGTAATTTGAATTATTTTTCAGTGCAATTTGCAGACTTTGCCACACTCCGTATCTCAACATTTTCAGGAAATCCAGGCTTTTATTCCAAAATAAAAATGTAGAAAAAACTTCCCCCTTGCCCTCACTTATTTCCACCACCAACCTCCCTCTAAGTTTGGGCAAACAAAAACATTCAGGTAAAACTTTCCCAAATGAACTTTGTGACTTGAGGGAAAAAAAAAAGTAATTACTATGTTCAAGGAAAATAGACATTTTCCTCTAATTAAAAATCCAATTTTCCGTGGGGTGAGGGGAAAGTGAAGTTCAACATCTCTAGTCATGTACTTGAAGTGTGTGGGGAAAATTGCACAGAGGGCAAATGTGTGAATGAGCAAGCAGAGACAGATAGAATGGATTTTTTATGCTGCACATGCATGGGCTGCTTTCTGCTTTGTAACATCCCTTAGAGATGGTTATTTGGCTTTTGCCTCCTTTCACTGTGGAATTTTCTCCCCTTTTCTTTCCTACCTGTCTTTAGATAATTCAGAAAAAATGTGAAAAAGGCAAGGAAGGGAGGGGCAGATAAAACTCAATTATTTGTGATTAATCATTCAGCTTCTTATTTTGTCTGGAAACTTTCAGCAAAGCCTTCTCCTCTCACTCCTGTGATGAAGATCTCTATTGGCCACGTGTAGCTGTGCTATCCAGCATCTTGCTGCCATAATAGTCTGTCAGAAGTTCCAGGAGATTTGAAGGAGTGAGTTTGGCTCTGGGATGTCTGAGCACAGATAGAGAGGCAGGTGAAGAGGGGAGTGACCCCAGGGTGTGGGCAATAGCCAGGCTCCCCTCCGTCCTGCTGCGTGCGCTCCCGGCAAAGCCGGCCCGGAGGGAAGAGCAGAGACACAAAGAAGGTTCTGTGGCTTTCACAGTGGTTGTCCTCTTTCAGGGTGGGTTTTTTCTTTACTGCTTTGAAGGCCTATTTCATGGGACACTTCACAGAATCAATGCAGCTCATCAGCAAATGGGTGCTATGTGCACCAGGCCTGGGACAGGGCAGGCATTTGTTTTCCCTGCGTGTCAGGGGCTTTCAATCCTGCCCCAACACTGGGTGGGTTGTCCTGCTGCAGATCAGAAGAGGCTTTTGCATAACCTGAATTTTGTGCAGCGTATCAGAGTTTATTCTATAGATTCAGTTGGGGCTTATCTCCATCATTAGAATCCTGGCGGAGTATTTTTTGATTCTGTCAACATTCAGGCCAGAACTGATTAATAAGCATCAGGTGCTAAAGTTCTTAGATGAGGCTCCATCCATGCCAAGGCTTAAATTATCTCCTTTTCTATTTTTTTTTTCCTACACAACTGAATGCATCTAAAAGCTCAGGTAAATGCCCCACTTTAGAGTTTGTAGCTAATGTTTGTTTAAATTGCCAAAAGTATGAGCTCCACAGGGCAGGCTTTGCTGTGCAAATTAAAGAGCCACTTTGATATTTGATAACCAGTACAGCATAGAAACTTAAATAGCAGAAACATGCACAGAGAAGCTGAGGCAATGCCCAGGTGTCCATGCCCTGTGTTTGGCAGGAGTTTTGCCTTTTGGAGTCAGCCTTAGACTTTCCAGTGTGATGGATCAGCCCCCAGCAGTCCCAAGAGATCTGAATGACAAAACACAAAGATGTTCTAGAAGTGGCAATTTGGGGAGTCTCAGTCTTTTTGGCTCCCCCTGCCTTCTGAGCCTTGCTTTTTTACCTAGCCCTGTATCAGTACCTTCTCTCTAGCTTTCACTGACTTGAGCATGGGGTAATCAAAATGAGTAGGATACAGCTTTTGCTCTCTGTCTTGTCTCATTTAATTTCTAATTGCTTGGAGATCTCTCAGTATGTTTTATTTTGCTGTATTTATTTTTTATGTTGCCTAGTTCAGTAGCAGTGTGATATCACTTAGAACCTCTAGGAACTGCTGTAATATAAATATCAGTAAACAGAAACATGGAAAAAGAAGAAAAACTGGCCTAGAAATGGACCCAGGCTGGAATTTGAAACTCATGTGGTTCCTGTGGCTTGCTGTCGTCTAGGGAAGTGACCATGATGTTCTGTTGGCCCAGCTCTTGGGTCAGATCTGCTTTAGGCTTTTGTGAGTGACAAATGTGATGGTTTCTTTTTTTCAAATACTTTTCTAGCGCTCTAGAACAGACAGAGGTACCAACTAAACACTCTCTCACTGGCAGAGTTATCTTGCACAGGGATAACTGTGTTATTTTGCTGCTTAACTTCTCTTCTCTGGGAGGATTTACTTCTGTTGTGTTCTTGGCACAGCTTTTTATTACTGCCTTCTCCTAAATGTAGATAGCGTTGCCTAACTTTAAGTTAAGGAAACCAGACCCAGGTAGTACACAGTCAAGAGACAGCACCTTAATTAATGGACAAATCAGTTCACATTAACTGATGATCTGGTCTCAGCCAGGTTTAAATTCTTTGTTTCAAATGGCTTATCAAAGATTAGATAACTGTGTAGTAACAGGCTAAGGAGTGAAGTCTGCATATCCTGAACTTTGGTCCCCTGTTTGTCACTCAGCAACATAGTCTGTCTGAAAATGAGGATAACATTGCTCTGACTACAGAGCAAGGTAGCAGAAATGGGGTTTTAAGTCAGTATTTTTTAGTATGTCTGTGTATAGAAAGCCAGCAGGAAAGCCTCTGCCCAAGTTTACACATATGCAACCCAAGTTTGCAGTTAACTGAGCACAAAATGCTGTCCTGAGTACACAAATGTATTAGAAAACATGTGTGCTTTATAAGGATTGTACTACTGGTTTTCAGCATGGTTTTATTCAATGAAAGTTAACATGATCTATGGTAATTATTTGTGCAGTTATGAGGCTTTGTTGACGTAAGCATGCAGTCATGAACCCACTTCTAGCACATGGTTTTAATTTTTGCTTTGTTACTTTCACGATTTGACACTCTTAGCCAAATAAAATATTTTTTGAGAATTGATTAATGAACATTCCCTGATTTATAACAAGACTGATTTATAGAGCATTAATAAAGAATAACAAAAGTTTACCCCAAGATGACTTAGGCTTTCATTTCTGGTAGCTTACTAATGGGGCAGGTGGTAGAAGATAGCGAAAACACTGTCATTGAAAGGGCACGGCAAAATTCCAGATTTGTTCCACAGGAATCCAGGAATGGCAAAACTCTTACTTTGTTTGCTCATATTTGTGCAGTGCTGCCTTTTAGGTGGCTACAGCAGGTCTGGAGTAATCTGCTGTGGAAATAGCAGCTCTGATTCTTTCAACACTGTTTTCTAGCCTAATAATGTAGGTGGCTTGTGGTGGAAGGGAGCTGAACTCGGTGATCTTATGAGCTGCCACCTCTGCAGACTGGCTGTGTTGATGTCTGCACGTGTGGCTGCACCCAGACGTGGAGAATTGGGCAAAATGAGACACCTCATGGTCTTCAGAAAATCAATGCATTCTGCATCTGGCAGTGCAGCAGGACGAGTGAAAGGCTGACAGCTTTCTGGCATGCTCCCTCTGCAGACACGGCGTTTGTGGAAATGTAATTACATTTCTTAAAAGAAAAAGGAATTACAACAGAATGGAAAAGAAACACCAAGTTGGTTGACACAAATAAATTATCCTGTAAGAATAATAACCATCTTAGTATTGATTATATGATAATTCAATGTAGTTCTGCTATCTGATCATCTCGTCAACTCAGCTATGTAAAAATCCGTGATTGTGTTCTATTTCTTCCTGCAGCAATCAAAATTTTGCTTGAATTTTTCTGTGTGGAGCCTGTGCCAGGGAACCAGCTTCATTGGTGTGTGTTGCAGGTTTAGGGAACTAATAGTGTGACCTTCCTCCATGTGCCTTTTGATTGATTGATCAAGACCAATACTTGATTTCAGCTGCAAATCAGTTTTCTGTTGGCTCAGGGATAAAAAATTATCCAAGTATCCCATTGTTGGCTCAGGGTCTTCCCCAGTTTTCTCATGCCAACAAGGAAGATGTAGCCATGAGCTCTTTCTTCAGGGCAGCAGGTGGTTCCTCCAAGCTAAGCTGGACCATCCACAGCCCAGCTGTGGGAACAGGGATTCATTCTATGTCTCAGTACTTGAGTGCCAGCAGAATATCCAGTTCCATGGTGAAGTGTATGCCCTAGCACTGGTTTCCAAGCTTCCCTCTGTTCCTAAGGAGGGATTGTTCCACTAAGCCAGCTGGGGTAGTCTGGTCTTCTGTGTGGCAGAAGTGGCGCATAACTCACAGGTGTTAGCCTGCTTCTGTGGCATCACAATCTGGGATTGCTGTCATTTCTGGCTTTTCCATATAAACCTTTGGAGGTTGAAAATCAAATGTCAGTGAGAAATGGAGAGATGAAAGAGGATACATGTTTGGATCTTTGCTGGAAGGCTTCTATCTGAGTAGAGCTGTAAATCAAAGTCTCAAAGCCTCTGCATAAGTTCTGACTGCTCAGAAGGGTTAATAGTGATGTGGGGAGGGGTTGTTTTCAGGGATTGGATCCTGAAATGGCTTTGCTTTGGGATCCATTAGAGAGCAGCCATGTCTTCCCAGAGCCCTGATAGCTCAAGGAAGTACCTCAGGCTGGTTGCTGACCCTGGAGCCCCAAGAGCTGCTGTTTCCCAGCAGAAGCAGCTGAGCTGGGCTGTGTTACCCAGGCCCCACAGCATCTACCATGGGTGTAGCTCAGTGCTGGTGCCCAAGGATTTGTGGCACTGCTTGATGTAACAAGGATTACAACTGTCAGCATAGCAGAACGCTACTTTTCATCTTAAATTGCAAAACTTTGCTATAAGGGGCTATTGTCCCCTTACACATGTTGCCTTGCTCTCTCTGGCATTAAATTCTCCGAGCAGCAGTGGAATAATAAACTTCTGTGTGTGTATTCTGCATTAGTTCCTATTCAAAGCTTAAGACACAGCCTGGAAGTAAGCCAAAACCAATGTGAATTAGTGGATCTGGGTGATGTTCAGTTTTTTTGTGGGTTTGGGTTTTTTCCTTTTTTTTTTTTTTTTTTTTTTTTTTCAAAGCTACCCCAAAGAGCTGCTTGCTCAAATTTGGGGATGGTAACTCCTGTTTGAGTAGATCTGTTCAGCATAATTGGCATGTGAGAACCTGCTCAGAGAGCTTGTAAACAAACTGTAGTGCTAAGAGAGGAATAGAGATGCAAGGTGCTAACAGATTTCAGGAATAAGTCTTGGGAAAACGGAGTTCAGCCTGATCTACTTCTCATTAGCTTTAGTCTTCAAAAGCAAAAACAAAAGACTCAATGATTGTTTAATTTTCTGCAGTGCTTAAAAAAGCTTTTGAAGTTTTCCATAAAGATCAGGAAAAAATGCCTGAAAACCTGACAGTGGGGTAAAGAAAACAAGTGTAAGATGATCATTAGTCAGAATAAGTTAAATAATTAAAGAAAAACAGCCAGAAAATAAAATTAAGAGATCCTGTGTCATCAATTTTCCTAATAATACTTGCAGTCCATGTTAAGGACTATCACACTGAAGTAATTTTCTCTTGCTGTTTGATAACAGTGGAGCAATATTATGCTAAATAACATGATTCTGTTATTTAAAAATATGATTGCAGATTTAAAATACTACATGGTTGTCTTCTCAAGGTGTTACCATAGAACAGTCACTGGAAATATCAGACTTTTTGGACGGGAAACTTTTCAAAGTTGCTCGGTATTTCTGCCAGAAGTCACTGCCCTGAGCACTGTGTCTGCTGCCACTGGGACCTCAGCTTCTTTAGAAATGAGAATAGTGCATCTGCTAGCCAGAGACAGGCTTACCACCTCACTAAAAGTGCAGAAAATTATTAGAAAACCATGGAAAAGTGTCTAGGTTGCTTATTTAATTTGTTGCACCACAAAAATAATCCTGGTGACTTATATACCATGGCATAGGAAAGATTAGAAATGTGATGGGGCCTTTGCTGATGCAGTAATTTTTGAGTGAATGGAATGGACATACCAGGGGAGTCAGAACAGCTGAGAAGCCTTGAGTAGGTTGTTTCCAATGCTGTGTTACATCTCCCCCAAAGGCAGAGTTGATCCAAGGCATCGTGGAACGCCAAGAAAGTTCTGAGTCAGCAGGGCTCTGAATGGCTGTTGTGTCAGACAGACCCAAGCATATGAAAGCACTTAGATAAATATGCAGTTGTTAGCACGTGAAGAGTTTTGATAAGAAAGATAAATTTCTTTCTGTGCTATGCTGAAGCCTCGGGAGATCCCAAACCCATTCCTTCCTGAAGCTGTGTTGCTTCAGTGATGTACTTGGGCTGCATCTCTTCTGCCTTGCCTACCTGAGCATGGCCCTGGCAAACCTGACTCGTGCAGGACTGAAGAAGGCATTTCCAGGAGTGCCTAAGCCACGTGCTGGCAGCACATGTCCTGGGCAGGAAGGAGCTGGGGAGCACAGCCTGGTGCAGCTCCTTCCAGCGAGCTGTCCTGAAGCATCTCCAGTAACAGCTGGCAGTGTGAGCTGCCATGGAGGCAGGCATCCATACAGAGGAGCAGGCAGCTGGGGGAGACTTTCTGTCCTCCTTCACAGAGAGTTTGGGATTCACAGAGGAATTTTTAGTGCCCAGCACTGATCCTGGGGAGCAATGGTGTGAGTGTGATCCAGAATTACAGCCATCAGTGAGACAGAGGAGAAAGAAGAAAGGATTGACGAGGAAAAACAAGAAAGGAGGGGTTACTAGGAGAGAAAAGGAATAAATTGAGAGAAATTAATTAACTGACAGACACACTCCAAGAGCCTGCAGGGAGACAGTAGGTGGGTCCTGTCTTTCTGCTCTGCATGTTCAGGGTGGTGCTGTCTGGCTCGGTGCTCGGCTCTGCCTACCCCCATGCTACAAACAGTGCTTACAGCACCTGTCTCTGTGTGTGTGTATTTACATCACTGAAATCCACTTCATTTTACTGCTGAAGCTGGATGCAGATGTGCAGAGCTGGGTGAGAAGCTTTCAGGGGTAGACAGCTCTTTCCCCTTTCAGTCAGCGTGGTGCCATGTGCTCAATGACACAGGGACAGGGGGAAGCAGACAGGGCAAGTGCCTGACAGGTCCCTGCAGTTTGGAGTAGGGACCTCAACATTCCAAATTCTCTCTGGGTTCTCTTGACACTTCCCCAGGTGGGGGGTATCCAGCATTTCAGTTTGCTGATGGAGAAACTCAGACAGTCTGTCCTGTAAGTGAAGGTCCCAGAGACAGCCAGTGTTGTGTTGAACAAAAACCTGTTCCTCAAGCAATGTCCGACCACCACACATTGGTTTCTGCTAAAGCCCAGCTTTGGTGAGTGAGCTGAGATCTTCCAGGTGTGTCCCCATCCTTCAGAGACCTGTTTCCCACTCCTGGCTAATGCTGCTCCTGGGCTGCTGGCATGGAGCACTGAAGACATCCGGTGGCTGGTTGGGTTAATGGCAGGGGAGCGAGGAGGCCGCGCTGCGGTTTTAGGTTCCCAAAGGTGCCGCGCTGCACCTTTGGAGTTAAAGTCTCGTGTAGCAGTCACTCACCGAGGCTGGGAGAACACAGCTCCCACGTACAACTCTGTCCTCCTCCATGAGGAAGGAGTTGCCAAGATGGCCCAGCCTCCTCCATTCCTGTATTCCTGAATTTACTCATCTGCCAAGGGAGCTGGGGAAGAAATGTCAGGGTTATTATATTTTTAATCTTTTCCCCCGTGGCTCTTACGCAACAGCCCGTGAGGATTTCTTCTTGAAAGCTGGTAACCAGTGGGCCAGATGCTCTGGTCTTTCCCTCTGGGACTCACAGCTACAAGTGCTACCAGTGACCTTTGAGGACTCTCTAAAAGGAACCAAACCGTGCACTGCTTTCCCATAGAGCGTCACTGTGGAAACTACAGTCTTTCTTTGTGCTTCATTCATTTTCAATTTGGCCGGGCCTGCCACTGATATATGGACAAATGAGGAGGCTGCACAAGAGAAAAGAATACTTGACAGAGGAGAGCAGCAAATGAAAACTGTTGTGTTGTGCTGTCAGGCTCAAGTGTGAATGGTGCTGCACCTGGAGAGCCCGGACAAAGGGGCTGCATTCATGGCCTGTCCCTCGTGTGTGGGAAGCCAGCAAGACCCAAAGGAGCTGCCGTGTCGAGAGCGTGGTTCAGGAGACCTTCCTTGTTTGGGATTAATCATATAAAAGGAAGGCATGAGTAAAAATATCCTGCTCACAGGAATATCCTGTGGGCTGGGTGTATGTATTGATCTTTGCTGAGTGGTGCTGGGGAGGGCTCCGAGACATCTGGGAGATGAATCATCCCCAGCCAGAACTGGAGCAATTAGCTACATTTAGACCAGCAAAAGGCCTTGAAAGGTGTCTAATTGAGTGGCTTGCAACTGCGCCAGGAAACAATGTGGATTTGACAAGAATCCCACAATTAATTTCTGTATTGACCTAGTGGGACACCGTTTGCTCATGTAGACAGATTATCCTAGATAACTAATTCAATTCTTACAGCATCCACTGCCTACGTAAGTGTTTTGTTAACTAGGAGCAAAGTAAAGGAGGTAGTTAATGGAAAATCTTTCTTGCAGCCCATTATTAAATCTGTGACCATTTAAACATAAAACAGGGGGTTTTGGCAAGGTCAAGGCCCCATATTTCTTGGGAGCATGAAGTTCAAAGTTCTACCCTGGCAGCCCCAGTGGTTTTAACTACTGTGTTAAACTACTTTAAACAAGCACACATTTACTCAAGGACAAATTTAGGGGCTTAATAAAGGAAGACATGTCAAACACAATTTATAGGTACTAAGAAAATAGAAACAAATTAGGTTCTAGGTAGGTGTGCAAACTTAATTTCCCAGAAAAATAGCAATCATTTCCTTTATAAATACAAAAAGTAAAAACTTTTGACCTTATTTAAATATTTTTAAACATCAACCTTCATTATATGGAATTGCAATGCAAGTATTAAAATTCCTGCTTTTAGTGTGACCAAAAATGTGATGGCTGGACCTGAGAACTTGTTGGCAGATTATGATTGGCAAGATAAAGCCAGAATTAATTTGTGAAATCTAGAGCTTTGCAATTTATTAATGATTATCTGTGTGTGTGTGTGTGCACAGTGCTCCCCAAGAGGAACAACTTTTATATAACAAGTTGATAAAATAAATAGCTGTATTATGGGGAGAAAGGTCTAACTTAATAAGTCTAACATTAATAACTTAATGATGCTGACTTGCTTTTCTTTCTTGGTGGTACTATTTGAGGAACTCTGCATCTTAACTAATCCATCTAACATCGGAGCTTTTCTACCAAAACCCTTTTCTGAACAAAAGAAGTTTGTATAAAATTGGCTGCTATGAAGCAGAGAGTCTTAAAGCTGCTCCTTCACCATGGCCAGATGCAGAGCTGGGCTGCAAAGGGAGCAAGTTCCCTTTGAGTGGGTGGGTGCAGACAGGCCACAGTTTGAGATCTGAGCCACAGTGTCAGGAGATAAGCTGGAGAGGACTACTCATGTGATAACTTCCAAGGGATGTTCACACTAATATTAGGGATGGCTTGGTTTGTTATATTCCTAAATGCCAAGAAGCTCTAAGGGATATTCCTCTCACCCCCATCTCCTGGACCCCATTGGACTCATCCCTGAGTGTGGCTCCAGTTCTGCCAGCTCAGTAATCTCTGCCTCTTGTGGCAGTAGTAATGATTCAAAATAGCTCCATGTTTTACTCCAGGGAGTAGGATTAGGCAGCCAGGTTAGTCTGATGACAGAAGAAGGATTATCAGGATTATTGATCTGTGGATTATACCTGAAGCAATTACAGATGAATATGTGGCAGATGTTTCAAGGTTTAAAATCATGCCTCCTTCACACCTTGCAAAAAGCTCTGAGTTGCTCTGGCTGAGTGCTCTGCAGCACCTAGAGGTTGAGGATGTTCCCTGCTCTCTTTGGGGTGGTTTCAGCCCTGAGGAACCTTCAGGACATTCAGGAACCAGACTGAGAACTGAGGGGGAGGCAAAGGGGTAAACTGGAAATCTGACCCCTGTCCAGGGCAGAGTTCATCCCTGCCCACCCCCGGGTCTGCTGAATAGCTTCTCAGTTATCTCTGAATCTTCACCTGCTTTGCTGCAGAAGAGGATAAGGAAGGAGCCACAAACAATGTTACTGTATTTCAAAGAGAAAATCCATTTTTGATTTTGATAGGAGTCAAAATCCTCAAGGAAGAAATCAGATTTGGAGTAGCTTGTAAGTGGTAGATCCAGGAATCCCAATCTGGAGCGTTTTGCAGAAATTTCAGTACACAATGGCAAGGCCAGCACAGACAGCAGGAAAGGCTGGAATGCTGCTGCATTCACTCATGTTTGCCAGGAGCTCCTGATTAGATAAAAACTACTCTGAGCTGAACAAATGCTGAATTTAGCTGCATAAGTAGATAGTCTGTAATTTTTCCTTCCAGAAGTTCTTTTAAGGTACTACAGCTTTCTGTCAAAGGAGATATTTCCATAAAAATATGTTCATTCACCCTTTTTCTCTTCCCACCTACCCAAAAAATTGAAGCCTCCAGCACTCAAGAACAAACAAACGAGAGCAAGTTCTCGGGTCTTGCATTGCCTTTCATTTATTTGTTTAGCTTTCATTTTAAAATAAATAGTTTCATCTACCAGGGTCAAAACAACAGAGCTGCTCTAGATGGGAAATAATCCCTTCTCCTGACCCAAGTGACTCCATTAAGAGGTTATACAATGGAAAAAACCTCAACACAAAGCTTGCTTTTGTGAAATCCCTAATATATAAGCTTAGAGAAGGAAATCAGACTGATTCCTGGGACAACTGGATGAGCCCTGGAGAAGGGGATGGCAGCTCTTTCCTGCTGAGGAGTGACTGACAGCAGGAGAGTGCTGGGGCCAGGAGCGGTATCGTGATATCATTGCTGCGTTGGGGATTACGTGTGCAACATGTGGTGAAGCTGCTGTTGGCTCCAAGCAGCCACAAGAGAAGAAATTAAAAATGAAGCAGCCTGAACTTGAGTCCACTGAGGAGCTGAGGCACTTGGCCCCAAGGCCAAGTTTCAGCCTTAGCACAAGTGGTCTTCTGTAAAGCACAGCGCTAACGTGATGTCAGAAAAGTGTTTGCAACTTATTTCCAGTTATTTATTTTAATTATTAAAGTGAGGGCTGGGAGGTTTTGCTTGCTTGTTTTTTGAGCAAGCAGTTGTAAGCTGAAGTTTAGTGGAGCTAAGTGAGGGCAGCCAACAGGGCAGATGTTTTTGCCGGACGCAGCAGGAAAGTTTCATTTCATGGAGCTCTGCTAATGTGGTGGAAGAGGGTTGGCAGAAATTGGAAAAATTTCTCTTCTATAGAGCAGGTTCCGAATTTCTTGTGTACTTTGAGGAAACAAAACCAGTGCTAGGAACTTGTGTATCCAGTTGGTGAGTTGCTAGTTAATACAGTGACAGATGTAACGTAGATGGCCTGGCAGGTTTTACTCCACTGGATTTCAGAAGGATCTTCCCCGTGGCTACTGTGGCCTCTGGATGTGGTCCCCAGCTCTGTGGTTAGCTGTGCTGAGGACACACAATGAGTAAGAGGACAGATTGTGCAAGATCTTCTCCATGCTCCTTCCCAGGAGGAGAGAAGGGATGTGAGCTTGTTTGACTTGGGTAGACGAGCAACCCACTTATTTTGCCATGAGGACAAAGGCTGAACTTCTCTTGGGCTCAGAAATGACACAACAGTTCTCCTGACAATCCTGATGAAAGAATCAATTCATAGGTTCCCAATTCTTCAAGACAGCTCTGCTGGCTTAGACTGCTCTACAAACTGTGTTTTAATGAATCCGGGAAAACTTTGTTGTCTTTCCTCCTTCCCAACAGGAGTTATGGGAAGACACTGGAGAACAAGCAGTGCCCATCCACTCACTATTCCAGTGCCTTCTCTGTGGGCCAGCCAAGGAGTGCTAACAAGCCCGCCCAACTAGGTTAAGAGTTCCACTCCTGTGGGAGGTGGTAACTCGAGGTACAGCATGAACTAACTTTGCAGGGAGAAAGTGTTTAATAGGAGTTTTCCCAAGGCTCTTGGAATTTTGGAGGAAGCATTAGAAATGGGTCAATTCTTTCTTTCTCAATGAGATGATGCTTTTCGATATTACTAACTGAGGTTGTTTAGATGAAATAGGAAATACAAGCTAAAACAATCCCCTTTTGATCACTCATTCTAACAGTTGTGGACATGACTGTAAAGCTGTGGGTTTGGTCAGTAGTTGTGTGGATGTTTGTGATGATTTCCATTTATCCTTCATGTACAGGAAGAAATGTCCAGGAGCACGTTTGGTAATATTCCTGAGCTCTTGGTAATGTGAGACCTTCTTACAGCAATCTGTTAAATCTTAGCAGAGAAGGGGGAAGAAACCATGGCTTTCTGTGTGTGAATTACGAGGTGTGTGGATTAGCAAAGGGAATATTAACAAGACTTTACTGTACTACTTCACACAGTGCATTAGTTATTCTGTCAATCGTACGACTGCGGGAGGTCACCAAGGCAGATGTGTGAGTGGGCTGGGAAATGGGATGGGTCACTCTTCTGCCACAAGAGTTGAGATTTCCTTCAACCCTGCATCTGGTTGCTTGATCCAGGGCATGAATTAATNTATATATATATATATATATATATATTCCTCAACTAATGCCTTCACAGTCAGGTATCTGAGTCAAGGTGCTTCAGTGTAACTGTCATTTTATCTGATGGTTTTGGCAAACTTGACAAACAGCTTAAAAAAATTTTGGTTTGTGAATCCTACATGATGCTCTTTACTGTGTTCCTAAGGGCACATCTCCTGGGAGTTCTCACTGAGTTTAGACCCCACAGAGCTGGGGGCTGTCTGGTTTTGGGTTTAGGAGCCCAATTCAAGCTGCATGTCTCCGAGATACCTTCCTGGAGATGAATCCCAAGCTGTGCTCCATAAGCTGAGCCTTTCTTTGTAAGAGCTTACATTACCTCTAGCACAGGCCTTGCTCAACCCATAGATCAACCTTCTCTGACCTACTTTGAGGCAGCTTAATGGGAATCTGTAACAAATAACTGGTAATGATGGCTGGGGTGGGGGGGGAACAAAATTATTTGCCTGACAATTGAGCCATCTTTGTTTCATCTTCCCACAGCTGTTAATTTGCTTCATTCCCCGCATCCTTTGTATGGAAGTTGTCCTCCCACCTCTGCTATTGATTCCCATGTGTTTCTACCTCTGGTCTGCAAGTCCACTTGCATACAGTTGAATTCTTTTTCTTTTTTTTTTTTTTTTTTTTTTTTCTGTGGGAATTAG